>CM041779.1:307563813-307816980 GCA_023374045.1 Limonium bicolor
GACAACTTTAAAAAAAATTATTTTTACATGTATAGTGCACAAAACGTAAAAAAAACTTGTACAAATGGTCATACAAACCTGTACAAATGTTCATTAAAACATGTACATCCCACACGTAAAAACTTGTACATCATCGCAATAACTTGACAGGTTTTTAGACTTTGTGGTAGCGGGTTTAAGGTCGTTAGAGCCTAAACCCGCCACTGCAAATACTCTAAAATGTCTTCGACGTTCTTTAGCTATCCTAGGGTGGGTTTTAGGGTGTTTTGGGGGTAGGGTAATCTATTTGGAATTTGTTTCGTACTTTCATTGTAGCAACTAAATCGACAGGTTTTTAGGGTTTGTAGTAGCGAGTTTAGGGTCGTTAAACCCTAAACTCGCAACTGCAAACCCTAAAAATGCCTTCGACGTTTTTAGCTATCCTAGGGTGGTTTTGGGTGTTTTGGGGGGTAGGGTAATCTATTTGGAAACCGTTCTATACTTTACATTGTAGCAACTAACTCGACAGGTTTTTGACCCTAAACCCGCTACCACAAACCCTAAAAATGCCTTCGACGTTTTTAGCTATCCTAGGGTGGTTTTGGGGTGTTTTAGGGGGTAGGGTAATCTATTTGGAAACCGTTCTATACTTTACATTGTAGCAACTAACTCGACAGGTTTTTAGGGTTTGTGGTCGCAGGTTTAGGGTCGTTAGACCCTAAACCCGCCACTACATACCCTAAAAATGCCTTTGGCGTTTTTTAGCTTTCCTAGGGTGTGTTTTAGGGTGTGTGGGGTTAGGCCCGTTAGGGTAAATATATTTGAAAGCCGTTATATACTTTAATGTGAGAATGTACATATTTTAATGTGAGAATGTACATTTTTTAATGTGATGATGTACATGTTCAAATGTGAGAATGTACATGTTCAATTATGAGAATGTGAAATACCCCAAACCTAGTTATGTTGTTTAAAAACCCTAAATAGGGTGTAACAAGACTAAAAAGAGTCTTAGAAACCTTACTAAACAAATTTAAAAAAAGGAAACACAAATGTGCTTTAAAGTCAATAAGAGCCAAAATGTGCTCTAAGCTTGGGATAAACTTGGTTAAGACCTAATGAGCTTACCAAGACTTCATTTATATACTAATGAACATATTAAACCAATTACCAAAGAAAACCAAGCTTGAAAACAAGTTAAAACACACAAATGTGCTTTAAGAAGTCTTAAAGCACATTTTTGAAAAATTGTCTTGTAATGAGTTTTGAGTGGCTAAATGTCCGTCATTACTCTTAAATATATATGTGTACTATATAGTATCACATTTGGGTGGCTATATTAGTGGGAAATCAAAAATTTCACTTCTATGCCTTGTATAGGTGAATAGTACTTTTATAAGCTAGTTTGTAACATATGTTGTATTAAGTAATTAAATTGACAAACAAAGACTAAAACACCCCCACACTAATATAAGGGGCCGTTTTTATAAGGGTGGACTCACCACTCTCTTATTAATGTATTAAGTAAGTAAAGATAGTAAATAAGCTACCTTTTTACTTTATAATAAGTATAAATATCTCTTAAAGCAAATTCTATCTTCATTCTCTCATTTCCCTTCCTTGCTCACACACGGTTTCCCACTCATCTTCTCCCTTCTTCATTGTTCTCTCACGATAAACCACTACCACCATTAAAACACAAGCTTTGACCACTTGCTAATCTAGCTCACTTGTCCAAATCAAAAACAAAGACCACCAATCTCTTCCTCTCATCAAGCTCTTCATTCCTACCTTCTCAAAACTCCAAGAGCTCCATTTCGGTGCCAAGGTGTTCCACCATTGAAGGAGCTTGAGCTTATATTTTGACATATTATTACTCTCCTTGGTTTCTAGGTAAGGAATCTCAAATAAAAACTTCCTTTCCTCCTTGTTTTTGCCATGTCCGAAAATATACATTGAAAGAGCTTCTTATGTGACTTTGTCTAGCTTCATTCCAACTCTTCATGGACTAAGTGGAGTCCTCTCTTGCTAGATATTCAAACTCTCTTCAAAGAACAAGGTAAAACACTACATTAATGTTTTGAAACAATGTCAAATTAGGTTTACAATGAATGAAGCTTAGCTTGAATACTCATTATAAAGTTTGTATATTGTTTAGAACTTGTCAAAGAGCAAGTACTCTATTGGTTTTCTAAAGGAAACAAGAAAGAAGTGATTTTGCAAAAGAGTAAATCTACTAACCTAATGCTATTTTAATGCCTTAGGAGAAATGAGCTTATAATGCTTATTAAAACTATCTAAAGAGCCAATGGGGAATGACTTAGTAAAGTGTTCTTAAGAGACTAGTAAAGGGCATATGTGTATGTTGAGTGTATTGCAGGTTAAAGGCATATATATTGCGGAAATTCAGTGGTTTATGATTTAAGCACTTTAAGGGCCTAAGAGCCATGCATTTTAAGGGCCTAAGTGCCATGCAATTAGATTATGCACTATATTGTGATGTAGTGTAAATTTGGTGAAATTGTGTATGAGAGTGTTCTTGGTGATTTTGGATGTTCTTGTGTGTTTTAAGGAGAAGGTAAAGTGTTTAGGCATGGTAATGTTCTAGGGGAACCCATGTCAAAATCTAGGTAGGAAGTAAGAAGTTCTAAGGTTTACATAAGGTTTGGTGAGTTAGAAAGTGTAGGAAATGAATAAGGAGTCGAGATGTTTTAAAGGAATTATGATGAACTAGGAAGTACTCTAGAGTGTAATAAGGACTTAGGCATGATCTTGAGATTTTAGTATGTACCAAAGTCATTTTGGACTTAGGTAAAGACTTAGGCAAACTTTGGTAAACTAAGGAGAATGTATGAACTTGAGAAAGGATTTGAAGTAATGATTAAGGAGATAGTTGTGAGAGATGATGCTTGGGAGATGATGTTAAACAAGGAAGAGCATTTTGGGATAGTAGTTACCATAGGTGAGAAACACCATCTAGGAACCTAGTATAAAAGAATAACATAATTGTTAAGGAATTTTTACAAGGAAATAAGTAATGATTTAAGGAATTAGAAAATGAGTTTCATGGATGTTGTATGTGGATGTAAGGTTACCAAATGTTGTTAGGAAGCATAAGAGGCCTTAGGAGAAGTTTGGTGAAGAATTGGCAAGTTTGGGTAAGTTTAGAGGGCGACCGACCCAGGGGCCCGACCGTTTTTGGGTCGGTCGAGCCTCTGTTAGATGTTGGGAAAATGTTCGGTGATGGTCCGACCCAAAGGTGGGTCGGACATGGGTCGGTCGGTCAAGTTTCAAAGGAAGGAAATGTTCGCACATGGACCGACCCAGAATGGTGGGTCGGACGTGGTCGGACGGGCATGATTATAAGGAGGTAAAGGGTTCGGTAATGGACCGACCCAGAAGGTTGGGTCGGACATGGGTCGGTCAAGGTAAGGTCTTCAGACCGAAAACCACTGGGAGGTCCGACCCAGTTGTGGGTCGGACGGTGGGTCGGTCCGACCAAATTGTAAAAAAAAACAGAAAAGAATGTGACTTATGTAGTTAACCCTAGGGTGTATAATGAAGGTAACCTAGGGTAAGATAGGCATTAAAACATGTCATCCAATCATGTTAAATACTTAGTAAGTTTGGAGTTAAATAAATAATTAACCGACATTACTAATGTGTTTAGGATTCTCTCAAGGTGGAAACCAACGAGGCAAGGACCAAGGTATGGTTTTCTTGCAGTCTGTTGCCTACCGGTTTACACCGGCTTGTGTGTTGTTTGTTTTTCTGTGTGTTTATGACCTTGTAAGATAAACCATGTAAAGAGTTTACAGTTGTTAAATATTATTATGTTGTTAATTATGGCTCTCTCTTCCCCTGTGGGTGTCTGCAAGACTTGGCCTATTATTGTGAATTGTTGTTGTGCTCAATGTTGAACTACTAACATGGGCTAACGGGGGGTGAGGAGTCCGGTCTGTTCCGGCCACGCGTGTGAGTATGGGAGTCGATGTCATAACCGGTTCGATTCTCTCTGTATGTTATGGTTAAGTTTCCAATTTGGTTTCTAACCTTCCCTTTAGCTTAACCAAGGCTATTTTACTGACTCACGTCGGGCCACAGGGGCATACTATGTGTTTTGTTTCGGTGTGCTTGATCACTATATCCGGGCACCTTGTGTTAAGTTAACCGTTCAATCTAACGGACGGTAACGAGTTATGTAACGAGCTAAGTATGAGCGTGGCAACATTCTCGAAGCTCTCAATGGGGACTAACTGTGTTGGTTCTCTTCCTAAAAGGATTTGTATGTTTGTGATGTGTGTTATGATGTGTACAATACCCTTGTTATGTTATATATGTATGTGTTGTGTGTTTAAAAAAAAAATAATATCATGTCATCCTGACAATTGGTTGCGCGTATCCCGTAGTCGATGGGCTGCGCGTTAGCCATACCAGCAAAGGTGCTGACCCCCTCGGGGGCTCCATATTTTTATTGGGATGAGGATCGAAGAGGCAGAGTGGCTCTAGGTCCTAGAGGTAGTTTACTTTTAAGTACTTTTGGATGTTTGCCCGGGTTGCGCCTGTGCACCCGTGGCGTGTTATATACTTGTTGGTGACGGTTTACAGTGAAGTATACAGTGAAGGATTTATGTAATACTCGGTATTATATTGTTATATATATGGTTGTTAGTTCTATGCTCGGGAGTCTGATCATCAGACCGGTACGATTGTATTTATTCAGCCTGTTAGCCACGTGGGTGGTTGACGGCATTGTAGCACCAATCGTTTAGTTACCGTTTAGTTGTTTATTTTCCGCTGCGATTCCAAGTATAGTTATGTGCGTAGTAGGGGTGTTACAAAAGTGGTATCAGAGCGAAGTATCGCTCTGATGACTAGAATACCGAGCTTAGGGATATACCGAGTTAGGAAACCTAACTAAGATACCTAAGTGAACAGATTTGGAAAGGTTACCACTAACTAAGTGTGGAGATACCATATTATCGGGAAGCGTTACAATCGTTGGACCGATAGTGTGCAAGCATAATGCTAATGAGATGTTCATATAAATTCAGATGGCAGGTAGACCACGAGGGAGAGGCGCGGGCGCGGTACTGGAGGTATGGGTGACCAGGGTGATGATACTACGGCACAGACCATGGCTGAGGCAGTTGCAGCCGCCGTAGCTCAGCTGGTACCCGACCTAGTCGCTGCTATACAGCAAGGGCGACACCTGGAGTTCAGCCACCACCACCACCGCCACGAGAGACCAATTGGGTCAAGGCGTTTGCTGATCTGAGGCCGCCTCATTCAGTGGGGAGACCGATCCCCGTAAGCTCGAGGCATACATCTCCGAGATGGAGACCGCCTTCGAAACCCTAAGCACCACCTGAGCAGGTCAAGGTACGACTTGCTGCTTACTACCTGAAAGGCTCGGCACAAAACTGGTGGAAGCTTGTGCGCGAGGGTAGAGTTGTTGATCCGACTTCCAGTGGAGGGAGTACACGGCCCTTCTGCGAGCCAAATACTACCCTATACATGTGCAAGAGGCCAAGCGCCTGGAGTTGGACAACCTGAGGCAAGGGGATAAGATGACGGTAGATGAGTACTACTCAGCCTTCATCGGACTAATCCACCTGCTACCGGATCTGGGTTACTCAGACCGGATCTTGTGAACCGTTTCTACAACGGACTGAACTATCGCCTACGCTACGGCATGGGGCCTACTGGATATACCACCTTGCAGGTAAAGGAACTTGCAGTGTAATGTGAATAAGTGTGTACAATGTTAATGTGATGTGAATTTGTTTGGCGGGGCATAACTGAACCCTAAATATAGGAGTGCTATCATGCCGCTGCTATTGTGGAGATCACCGTCCGTCTGAGGGACAGGAGAGTGCGCTCAGCGCAAGGCTCAGAACGAGGGCCAAGGCACGCAAGGGCAGTGGGGAGGGAAGAAGAAGAAGTCATACTCCCAGTCCCAGAAGGACAGCAACAGGGTGGCAAGGGTCAGACCCAGACCACCACTGCTGATGAGCCTCTGCAGCTCACCTATGCGTATGCGGCCAAGCCCCTACGTTCTTACCCACCTAAGGGTAATTGTCTAAACCTGTGTGATGAGTTAGAGTATATGTTAATAAGTTGTGAAACAAGTATTAATGGTGTATTGTGATAGCAGCTAGCACGGGCTCTGGACCGGAGCGCCACTATTACTGCAAGTGGTGCAACGGCGACCACCCCGGCAAGGCTGCAAGGGTAATGATGTTCAGTGCCGGTACTGTAAGAAGATGGGTCACCGCGACCATGAGTGCTGGAAGAACCCGAACAGTAGGAACTTCAGCCCAAGGGGCAATGGAAGGGTAAGGCCACTGCGACCACCGATGGCCAGAAACGGCGAACCAGCCACCCCAGATCAGAGGTACACGGAGTCCCAGAAGGGGAAGGGGTCGGGGTCCAACAAGGCCACCCTGAATGTGTGGAACCGGTCTGAGGCGCCAGGGCCCTCTTCTAGACCAGGTTACCGCCTAAAGTGTTAACTGAAATAAGTGTCTGCATACCGCATTTCATGCATGTTGTGAGTGAGTTTAAATAAACAACCATGTGAGTTGAATGAATAAAGTATAGTGTGAGATTTACCTAATTAGAGCACTCTAAACTTAAAGGAACTTTCAATATATGTTATCCAATCCCACCCACACACCGAACCCTGGAGAAACCACCATCAACATCACCGACTTCCCACTGGAGCAATGTCAGGTCATCCAGCCAGGTATGATACTTCTAAATGGATACCTGACACCGGAGGCACAGATCCATATCATCAACGATGCGACGAACTTGAGCAAAACCAGGAGGTTTTACACACCCGAATACCCGAACGGAGCAAGGATGCATTGAAGATGATGTGCATGGGTAAGGACTGGAACCCTTACACCAAGTCATATCAAGAATTCGAGCTGAAGATGGAGCAACAGTATCAAGTATACCGAGAGTTCCACGTGGTCGTAACCACGCCGTGGGATTGCCAGCAAGTTGAAACGGAATCAATTCCAAGTGTAAAAGCAGATTTAATGCATTGTAAACTTCTACCAGAAAGGTGGACGGTTGGGTATGCACCAAGACAAGGACGAGTCACCGAGTCTCTAAGTACGGGAGTACCCGTGGGTGTCTTGGTCCATTGGTGACACCGCAGTGTTTGTGTATGGCGAGCAGAAGCGTGCTGATCTCGCAAAGAAGCTACTGCTAAATCGGGAGATGTATTATCATGGGTGGGCAATCAAGATGCTATACCATGGCATCAGGAAGATCAAACTGAATACGCGCACCGTCGGCAGTGATCAATGCCACACACATGAACCCGGACGGGTCTGAATTTGACTTTCAGACAGTTTTAAGCCTTGTATAATTATGTGACAAACCAGTATGTATTAAGGATGTTGTAAGTGTGAATCATGGCGACAGTATAAGCCAATAAATGTTGTAAAAGGAGTGTGTTAATGAATAAAGTGGAGTTGTTTGAAGCATATAAACCGTGTTGTTACCCAATACTTATTAGTTTGCCAATGAATTAGGCTGTGCACTCGGAACGGGAGGTATACTGAGTGTCTGCAATAAGGCAGAAGCCGGCAAGAGCGGCACAATCCTCACCGGTACCTTTCCAGTGAATGGCGTGGATGCATCGATCTTGTTCGACTCTGGAGCCTCACATACATTCATTTCGCTATCATTTGCGAAGAGGCTGGGGTTAGATGGTGAAGAGATGCCAGACTTCGTGGTTACTCTCCCGTCGAAAGAGCGGATCAGATGTACCCTTACTACCGAGGTGCTATTGTTCAAATCAGGGATGAGGAGTTTCCGATCGATGATAGAGTTCGACGGACTAGAGTTCGATCTATGTTCATGTGTGTTGACTGGTCTTGGTTGATCGATCAGATGCTGTGCGAGCACAAGTAGAATCCTGTGCGATGACTGCTCTTCGGAGTCCATCGGGGTTACCATATCTTACCGCCAGAGGCCCAGGGAGCCTTCGACTCAGATCATCACCGCCATGGCTATGTATCACGAGTTACGACGAGGGAGTGATGTATACCTCTGCTATGTCCAGGACATAGAGAGAGACCCTGAGTTTAGCCCAGATGTGCCGGTAGTGTCGGAGTTTCCTGATGTATTTCCTAAGGAACTGCCGGGCATGCCGCCAGCACGAGAGGTTGAGTTTGAGATTGATCTTGTTCCGGGCACCGGACCCATTGCGAAAGCACCTTACCGTATGGCTCCAGCAGAGATGACAGAGCTCAAGGAGCAGCTGAGAGACCTACTCGACAAGGGCTTTATCCGCCCTAGTGTGTCACCATGGGGAGCGCCGGTCCTCTTCGTGAAGAAGAAGGACGGTAGCCTCCGCCTATGTATTGATTATCGGGAGCTGAATGCTGTTACGGTGAAGAACCGTTACCCCTTACCACGCATCGACGATCTATTTGATCAGCTTAGGGGAGCATCAGTATTCTCCAAGATAGACCTACGTTCCGGATATCACCAGATTGCCATCCGTGACAGTGACATCGAAAAGACAGCTTTCAGAACTAGGTATGGGCACTATGAGTTCACCGTTATGCCGTTTGGCTTATCAAATGCACCAGCAAAGTTCATGGACTTAATGAACCGTTTGTTCCAAGATCAGTTGGACAAATCAGTGGTAGTCTTCATCGATGACATACTTGTGTATTCGAAATCGAGAGGTGAGCATGAAAGCCACCTGAGAGATGTATTGCAGACGTTGAGAAAGAATCAGTTGTATGCTAAATTTTCTAAGTGTGAATTTTGGTTGAACCAAGTATCATTCCTTGGACATGTGATATCTGAGGCCGGGATCGCTGTTGATCCGGCAAAGATAGATGCAGTGCGCACCTGGCCTAGGCCGAAGACAGTTACCGATATCAGGAGCTTCCTCGGTCTGGCAGGTTACTATAGGAGATTTGTGAAGGACTTCTCCAGTGTCTCGAAGCCGATGACTTCCTTGATGAAGAAGGATGCACCATTCGAGTGGACAGTCGACTGTGAGAGGGCTTTCGCGAGTCTCAAGGATGCTCTGACATCTGCACCGGTTTGACATTACCAGACGGTCCAGATGGTTTCGAGGTCTATTGCGACGCATCAGGCAGGGGTATGGGTTGTGTGTTGATGCAACACGGGAAGGTCGTGGCTTACGCCTCCCGACAGCTGAAGAAGCATGAGGAGAACTACCCTACCCACGACTTAGAGTTGGGGGCCATTGTCTTCGCACTGAAGATATGGCGACATCATTTGTATGGGGTAAGTGTGACGATTTATTCTGACCACAAGAGTTTAAAGTACTTGTTCACTCAGAAGGAGTTGAACATGAGGCAAAGAAGGTGGGTTGAATTCTTGAATGATTATGACATCATTTACAGTACAAGGAGGGTAAGGCAAATGTGGTAGCTGACGCATTGAGTCGCCGAGCACACTCTCTCCATTCGCTAGTCTCTCATACTGGCTTGGTTGAAGAGGTGCGGAGTGCTCAGATGACGGATCAGTACATGATGGAGATCAGACAGAAGCTTATTGATGGCACATTCGAGGGTCAGAAGTACGACTTCAGACTCCACGATGATGACCTGATTAGGCTCAATGGCAGATTGTGTATACCCAGGAGTAGCGCTGAGCTGAAGGAGCGCATATTGAGTGAATCCCATGTTCTACTACTTCGATTCACCCCGGAGCTTCAAAGATGTATAAAGGTATGAAAAGATACTTCTGGTGGGCTGGAATGAAAAAGGATGTAAATGACTATGTGTTGAGGTGTCTCACTTGTCAGAAGGTCAAGTTTGAGCACCGACGGCCTGGTGGTATGGTGCAGCCAATGCCAGTGCCGGAGTGGAAGTTCCATGACATATCTATGGACTTCGTAGTAGGGCTTCCGCCTACAAGGGGAGGTCTGAATATGATTTGGGTGGTAGTTGACCGACTGACCAAGGTGTCTCGATTCATTCCGATGAAGGACACCTGGAAAGTGGCAAGATTGGCAGAATTATTCGATAAAGAGATTGTTAGACATCATGGAGTACCAAAGACGATAGTATCTGACAGAGATACCAGATTCCTATCCAGATATTGGAAGTCTACACGAGAGGCACTTGGTACTGAACTGAAATTGAGCACGGCGTTTCACCCACAGACCGATGGTCAGAGTGAGCGCACCATACAGACACTTGAGGATATGCTACGTGCATGTGCACTTGACTTTCAGACCAGCTGGATTGATAAGTTACATCTGATCGAGTTTAGCTACAACAACAGTTATCATGCATCGATCAATGTCTCCCTTCCAGGCATTGTACGGTAGACCATGCCGCACGCCATTATGCTGGGATGAGTCGAGTGAGACGGTCATTATAGGACCAGAGTATCTTGAGCAAGTTCAGGCAGAAGTTCGCCAGATCAGGATAATATGAAAGCAGCTCAGGATAGACAAAAGTCGTACGCAGATGTGCGCCGACGTGACCTGGAGTTCGCCGTGGGCGATCAGGTATTTTTGAGAGTATCCCCCATGAAGGAGAGTATTTCGTTTTGGCCAGAAAGGCAAGTTGAGCCCAAAATATGTGGGACCTTATGTTGTGACGGAGCGGATCGGCCCGGTAGCTTATAGACTTGATTTACCCGCCGAGCTGGGCAAGGTACATGATGTATTTCATGTGTCCCAGTTGAAGAAGTATATGTCTCATCCGTCTCATGTGCTTCAGCCTGAAAGGCTAACTTTAGAGCCGACCATGCGATCAGTGGAGACTCCGGTACGGATTCTGGACACTAAGACTCGAGACACTCGCCATAAGTCCGTGAGACTGGTGAAGGTTCTCTGGTCTAACCAGGACGTTGAGGAGGCCACTTGGGAGCTGGAAGATAAGATGAAGGCGAAGTACCCGTCGTTGTTTACTTCTTAGTGTTTGTATGTATAGGGTACGGGGCGTACCCCTATTTAAGGGGGGTAGAGCCGTTTCGGTTATGTATATAACATGTATTTGAATACATTGTCTGTGTTGTATTGTCATGTTGTTAATGTTGCAGACCGCTGAGTCTGAATGATGTTGTGATGTTTTGTTGTTTGGACCACGTGTCCGATATGATGTAAGATGTTGTTAATGTGATATAGAAGTGTTGTTAATATGTTTCTCATGTTCTAATGTTTAAAGTTATGTGGAAGTATGAACTTTGGGGACAAAGTTCTTTTAAGGGGGGTAGATTGAAATACCCCAAACCTAGTTATGTTGTTTAAACACCTAAATAGGGTGTAACAAGACTAAAAAGAGTCTTAGAAACCTTACTAAACAAATTTAAACAAAAGGAAACACAAATGTGCTTTAAAGTCAATAAGAGCTAAAATGTGCTCTAAGCTTGGGATAAACTTGAGTAAGACCTAATGAGCTTACCAAGACTTCATTTATATACTAATGAAATATTAAACCAATTACCAAAGAAACCAAGCTTGAAAACAAGTTAAAACACAAAATGTGCTTTAAGAAGTCTTAAAGCACGTTTTTGAAAAATTGTCTTGTAAATGAGTTTTGAATGGCTAAATGTCCATCATTACTCTTAAATATATATGTGTACTATATAGTATCACATTTGGGTGGCTATATTAGTGGGAAATCAAAAATTTCACTTCTATGTGCCTTGTATAGGTGAATAGTACTTTTTATAAGCTAGTTTGTAACATATGTTGTATTAAGTAATTAAATTGACAAACAAAGACTAAAAAACACCCCACACTAATATAAGGGGCCGGTTTTTATAAGGGTGTGACTCACCACTCTCTTATTAATGTATTAAGTAAGTAAAAGATAAGTAATAAGCTACCTTTTACTTTATAAGTATAAATATCTCTTAAAGCAAATTCTATCTTCATTCTCTCATTTCCCTTCCTTGCTCACACGGTTTCCCACTCATCTTCTCCCTTCTTCATTGTTCTCTCTCACGATAAACCACTACCACCATTAAAACACAAGCTTTGACCACTTGCTAAATCTAGCTCACTTGTCCAAATCAAAAACAAATACCACCAATCTCTTCCTCTCATCAAGCTCTTCATTCCTATCTTCTCAAAACTCCAAGAGCTCCATTTCGGTGCCAAGTGTTCCACCATTGAAGGAGCTTGAGCTTATATTTTGACATATTATTACTCTCCTTGGTTTCTAGGTAAGGAATCTCAAACAAAAATTCCTTTCCTCCTTGTTTTTGTCATGTCCGAAAATACATTGAATAGCTCATTGTGTGACTTTGTTCTAGCTTCATTTCAACTCTTCATGGACTAGGTGGAGTCCTCTCTTGTTAGATATTCAAACTCTCTTCAAAGAACAAGGTAAAACAACTACATTAATGTTTTTGAAACAATGTCAAATTAGGGTTTACAATGAGATGAAGCTTATAGCTTGAATACTCATTATAAGTTTGTATATTGTTTAGAACTTGTCAAAGAATCAAGTACTCTATTGGTTTCTAAAGGAAACAAGAAAGAAGTGATTTTGCAAAAGAGGTAAATCTACTAACCTAATGCTATTTTAATGCCTTAGGAGAAATGAGCTTATAATGCTTATTAAAACTATCTAAAGAGCCAATGGGGAATGACTTAGTAAAGTGTTCTTAAGAGACTAGTAAAGGGCATATGTGTATGTTGAGTGTATTTGCAGGTTAAAGGCATATATATTGTGGAAATTCAGTGTTTATGATTTAAGCACTTTAAGGGCCTAAGAGCCATGCATTTTAAGGGCCTAAGTGCCATGCAATTTAAGTTATGCACTATATTGTGATGTGTGTAAATTTGGTGAAATTGTGTATGAGAGTGTTCTTGGTGATTTTGGATGTTCTTGTGTGTTTAAAGGAGAAGGTAAAGTGTTTAGGCATGGTAATGTTCTAGGGGAACCCATGTCAAAATCTAGGTAGGAAGTAAGAAGTTCTAAGTGTTTACATAAGGTTTGGTGAGTTAGAAAGTGTAGGAAATGAATAAGGAGTTCAGATGTTTTAAAGGAATTATGATGACTAGGAAGTACTCTAGAGTGTAATAAGGACTTAGGCATGATCTTGAGATTTTAGTATGTACCAAAGCATTTTGGACTTAGGTAAAGACTTAGGCAAACTTTGGTAAACTAAGGAGAATGTATGAACTTGAGAAGGATTTGAAGTAATGATATAAGGAGATAGTTGTGAGAGATGATGCTTGGGAGATGATGTTAAAACAAGGAGAAAGCATTTTGGGATAGTAGTTACCATAGGTGAGAAACACCATCTAGGAACCTAGTATAAAATAACATAAGTGTTAAGGAATTTTTACAAGGAAATAAGTAAATGATTTAAGGAATTAGAAAATGAGTTTCATGGATGTTGTATGTGGATGTAAGGTTACCAAATGTTGTTAGGAAGCATTAAGAGGCCTTAGGAGAAGTTTGGTGAAGAATTGGCAAGTTTGGGTAAGTTTAGAGGGCGACCGACCCAGGGCCGACCCAGTTTTTGGGTCGGTCGAGCCTCTTTAGATGTTGGGAAAATGTTCGGTGATGGTCCGACCCAAAAGGGTGGGTCGGACATGGGTCGGTCAAGTTTCAAAGGAAGGAAATGTTCGCATGGACCGACCCAGAATGGTGGGTCGGACGTGGGTCGGACGGGCAGATTATAAGGAGGTAAAAGGTTCTGTAATGGACCGACCCAGAAGGTTGGGTCGGACATGGGTCGGTCAAGGTAAGGTTCTTCAGACCCGAAAACCACTGGGAGGGTCCGACCCAGTTGTGGGTCGGACGGTGGGTCGGTCGGACCAAAACTTGTAAAAAAAAAAACAGAAAGAATGTGACTTATGTAGTTAACCCTAGGGTGTATAATGAAGGTAACCTAGGGTAAGATAGGCATTAAAACATGTCATACAATCATGTTAAATACTTAGTAAGTTGGAGTTAAATAAATAATTAACCGACATTACTAATGTGTTTAGGATTCTCTCAAGGTGGAAATCAAACGAGGCAAGGACCAAGGTATGGTTTTCTTGCAGTCTGTTGCCTACCGGTTTACACCGGCTTGTGTGTTGTTTGTTTTTTCTGTGTGTTTATGACTTGTAAGATTAAACCATGTAAAGAGTTTACAGTTGTTAATATTATTATGTTGTTAATTATGACTCTCTCTTCCCATGTGAGTGTCTAACAAGACTTGACCTATTATTGTGAATTGTTGTTGTGCTCAATGTTGAACTACTAACATGGGCTAACGGGGGAAGTGAGGAGTCCGGTCTGTTTCCGGCCACGCGTGTGAGTATGGGAGTCGATGTCATAACCGGTTCGATTCTCTCTGTATGTTATGGTTAAGTTTCCAATTTGGTTTCTAACCTTCCCTTTAGCTTAACCAAGGCTATTTTACTGACTCACGTCGGGCCACAGGGGCATACTATGTGTTTTTTTTCGGTGTGCTTGGATCACTATATCCGGGGCACCTTGTGTTAAGTTAACCGTTCAATCTAACCGGACGGTAACGAGTTATGTAACGAGCTAAGTATGAGCGTGGCAACATTCTCGAAGCTCTCAATGGGGACTAACTGTGTTGGTTCTCTTCCTAAAAGGATTTGTATGTTTGTGATGTGTGTTATGATGTGTACAATACCCTTGTTATGTTATATATGTATGTGTTGTGTGTTTAAAAAATAATATCATGTCATCTGACATTGGTTGCGCGTATCCCGGTAGTCGATGGGCTGCGCGTTAGCCATACCAGCAAAGGTGCTGACCCCCTCGGGGGCTCCATATTTTTATTGCAGGATGAGGATCGAAGAGGCAGAGTGGCTCTAGGTCCTAGAGAGTAGTTTACTTTTGAAGTACTTTTGGATGTTTGCCCGGGTTGCGCCTGTGCACCCGTGGCGTATTATATACTTGTTGGTGACGGTTTACAGTGAAGTATACAGTGAAGGATTTATGTAAATACTCGGTATTATATTGTTTTATATATATGGTTGTTAGTTCTATGCTCGGGAGTCTGATCATCAGACCGGTACGATTGTATTTATTCAGCCTTGTTAGCCACGTGGGTGGTTGACGGCATTGTAGCACCAATCGTTTAGTTACCGTTTAGTGTTTATATTTCCGCTGCGATTCCAAGTATAGTTATGTGCGTAGTAGGGGTGTTACCAGATGTATATGTTTTAATGTACATGTTTGTATGACCTCGTACAAGTGTTCTTCCTTATATGTACACTTTTTTAATTAAGGATTTACATAGTTCATTATTCGTACAGGTTTATTATATGACTATCGTATGTTTTAATGCGAGGATTTACATTGTTTTTACGTGAGGATTACATGTTTTAGTGAACATTTTACAGTTTTGTTATGACAATCGTACAAGTTATCTTTTAACTTTCTGTGCTCTATACATATAAAAAATATTTTTTTTAAAAAAATTATCAAAATATATTCATTACTGGTCTTGTTATGAAGACTTGAAATTTAGATGATAGTGATAGAATTTTTTTTTTATTTTTGGACTTATCTATTAAAAGTACAACCATTTAAAATTTTTATGATTAAAAAGACAAAAATTTCAAAAAAAAAACAAAACCATATAATGGACGCCGGGCCTGAAAAATAAAAAAAATAGTCGCGATCGCTCCGCATGAAGGATGTAGCCTCTGGCTACATTTACTTGTGGCCAAGACCCAGCCTATATAAAATTAAATGTAATAAGTATGTAAAGTCAACTCAAACAATTCAGTTAATGTATAATGTTGGAAATATTATTTATAGTCATGGTGTGGAAAACGTTTATATATCATAAGAGAATTGTATAAATGTGGAACGTTTATATAACACGTGGAAACGTTTATATAAACTTGTGGATACGTTTATGCATAACCGGTGGAAACATATACTTGATTGTGGCGTGGAAAATGCGTCGTAGACAACGTTATATTTAATTGTGGCATGGAATATATAATTGTGTTAAACGTATATAAGTAATCATGGGTGTTTCCGTTTATATAAAAATCATGGAAATGTTTGTGCAGGGAAACATTCATATATAATTACTGAAATGTTTATATGTAATCATGCCATGGAAACGTTATATATTATCATGAAACTGTAGAAATGGGGAACTTTAAAAAAAATGAAGAAACGTATATATAACAAACATGGAAATGTTTAAGTAAAAGGTGGAAACGTTTTAAATACAAAAGGTGGAAACGTTATCTAAACTCAAGGACTCCTTTATGTATAACAGTGGAAAATAATATATAATTGTGTCATGGAAACACACATATATTATAAATATGTATATATAAATCATGCAGTGGAAACTTATAGATACTCATGGAATTTTAGAAACGTGGAAACGTTAAATTAACACTGGAAACGTTTATCTAAATTTGTGGACAGCTTTATGTAAAACGTTGGAACGTTATTTATAATTGTGGTGTGGAAATTTGTCAAGTCAGTGACGACAATACAAATTATCGAACGACTTCAAATAGATTACCCTACAACACACACCCTAAAACCACCCTATATAGCTAAAAACGTCAAAAGGGATTTTTCAGGGTTTTATAGTGTAAGGGTTTAGGGTCTATACGAGTCAATGACGACAATACAAATTTATCGAACAACTTCAAAATAGATTACCTCACAACCCCAAAACACCCAAAACCCACCCTAGATAGCTAAAAACGTCGAAGGCGTTTTAGGGTTTGCAGTGGCGGGTTTAGGGTCTAACGACCCCTAAACCCGCTACCACAACCCAAAAAACCGTCGAGTTAGTTTGCTACTATATAAGTACGAAACAAATTCCAAATAGATTACCCTACCCCCCCCCCCCCCCCCCCCCAAAACACCCCAAAACCCACCCCTAGGATAGCTAAAAACGTCGAAGGCATTTTTAGGGTTTGTAGTGGCGGGTTTAGGGTCGTTGACCCTAACCCGCTACCACAAGCCCTAAATACCTGTTGAGTTAGTTGCTACAAATAAAGTACGAAACAAATTCCAAATAGATTACCTACCCCCCAAAAACCCCCAAACCCCCCCTATGAAAGCTAAAAACGCCGAAAGCATTTTAGGTTTATCTTTATGGCGTTATGATTTATCATATGTTTCATTTATTTACAGCCAAATTTTATTTTTAATAATTAAGGTTAATTAACACATAGAGTACATACTTATCTTCGTTCACATATAATTAAGTTTTGAGATTTAACACTTATATTATTCATAGTAAGTATTTTATTATTATCTAGTTAAAGTCAGCAAGTTGTCAAATTATATATACTATTTACTTATAATTCTTATTATATTTTTAACTAATGCATTTAAAAGAATAAAGAGAAGACAAAAACATCTCATAACAAAAGTATAAAATACTCCATAAGTAATCAACTGCTTTATTTTTATCTAAGAAAATACTCTATCAACATTTAAATTTATTATAGCTTGTCTTGTCATCCACCATATGTGCGTACACATTCGTTCATTGAGAGGAAATGATGAGCAAAAAAAAAATACTAATTTTCAAAGGTTGAGATGATGGTATGAATTTGGTGTGACGGAAAAAATAACCAACAGTCACAATCTCTAATTTAATCTCAACCATCCCTTTTTTTTTATCTTTTTTTGTTTCAAATGAATGGCTCATTAGTACGTCCGTCAATTGACGGAGATTGTGCTTCCGTCACAAATCCTATCCGTATTGTACATATATGTTTCTTGTCAAAGCGTCGTTCCCATCATAAGTAAAAAGTAATTATATTTGCATGCTCTCTTATCAAGTCAGATAGAACAAAAACCAAAACAGTACGTACGGTGAAATAAGAAAAAAAATTTGAATGGTGTAGATTATAAAAAAAGAAAAGAAACAGATGGTCTTGATTGTTTCCGTCGTGGATGGAAAATCACTGTCCGTCAACATAAACCCCAGCGTCCTTCCATAGTAGTATCACTTTTTTTTCTGCTTTGGATGGTTTATTTTGGATGGGGCACTTTTTAAAATAAAGGTATTTTGAACCCATTGACCACGTGGTATTAATTTAGAAGATTGCGGCATCATGATCATGTCGCTACAGTCTACCACTCTTCCGTCAACCATCACTCGTTTGTTAGTTGTTTTGGTTGGGGAGGAGATTTGGTGACCTAAAGCAAAAGCGGAGAAGATTCGTGACGGAGCGTTTTTTTTCCGTCCGAGTATTTTTTTTCCGTCCCTGACGGACCAATCCACACCATCAATTTAGTTTAATCTCAACCTTGAAAATTAGTATCTTTTATTTTTTTTTTTCTGCTCACCATTTCCTCTCAATAGACGTACGCGTGTATAGTGGATGACAAGACAATCTACAGTGATTTAAATGTTGAATGAGTATTTTTATTTAGATAAAAATAAAGCAGTTGAATTATTTATGTAGTATCTTTTTTTACGAGATTTTTTTGTCTTTTCTTCTTTTAAATTGTATTATTTTAAAAATATAATAAGAATATAAATAAAGGATATATATAATATGCAACTTATAACTTTAACTATATAATAATAAAATACTTACTATGAATAATATACGTTGTAAAGCTCAAAACTTATTATTATATATGAACAAGATGAAGGAGACAACAGTAAGTAATCTTATGTACTCTATGTCTATTAACCTTAATTATTAGAATAAAATTCGATTGTAAATAAATGCCACATATGATCACAACGCCGTAAAGCAACCTCTAGAGATTAATGTTGATTTCCATAATTTATCACCGAAGCTTACGTGACGGATGAATATTTCGGTCGTGTGGACCGACGTGATCGTGGTCATTTAATGTTTTTTTTTTTTAATCTGAATCTAAGTAGTTTGAATTTGTCTCTCTATTTGCATTTTAATTTCGCTTTACTCCATTCAATTCTTTTCTTTTAAATGTTCACTCAATACTAATATATTTATATTGAGAATGGGAGATTAGTAATATTTTATATTTTTCTAAATATAACCCTAAAAATGCCTTTGATGTTTCTAGCTTTGTAGGGTGGGTTTTTGAGGGCGTTTTTTTTTGGGGGGGGGGGGGGTAGGGTACTCTATTTGGAAGCGTTCTATACTTTACATTGTAGCAACTACTCGACAGATTTTTAGGTTTGGTGGTAGTTGGTTTAGGGTTGTTAGACCCCTAACCCGCCACTACAAACCTTAAAATTCCCTTGACATTTTTAGCTTTCCTAAGGGTGGTTTTTAGGGTGTGTGGGGTAGGGTAATCTATTTTGAAGCCCGTTCTATAATTTGTATTATTCTCACTGGACTTGATAGTTTTCAGGCCCTACGCCATAAACCCTGAAAAATCCCTTCAACGTTTTTGTGCTTTCATAGGGTGGTGGGGGGGGGGGGGGGGGGGGGGGGGTTTTTAGGGTGTACTATTTTGAAGTCGTCCTATACTTTTGTATCTTCGTCACTACTCGCTAATTTCCACCCCAATTAATAAATAACGTTTCCCACGTTTTACATAAGGTGTCCACACATTCAGATAAACGGGTTCCACGTGTTTTTATTTAAACTTTTCCGTGTTTCTACAATTCTATGATTATCTATAACGTTTCCACACCCACGATTCATATAAACGTTTCACTATGGTTTATATATAAACATTTCTATAATAATGTACGATGCTTCCATGACACAATTATATATAATGTTTTCCACCGTTATACATAAAGGAGTCCCAACAAGTTCATATATTTTTACCATTCACCTTTTTATTTAAATGTTTCCACCTTTTTATTTAAACATTTCCACGTTTTATATATACGTTTCCACATTTTTATCTAAACGTTTCCCCCCTTCCTACGATTCCATGATTTATATAACGTTTCCATGGCATGATTACATATAAACATTTCAATGATTATATATGAATGTTTCCATGCCACAATACGTTTCTAAAGTTTATATATACGTTTAGACGCCATGATTACATATATACGTTTACACAATTATATATTCCATGCCACAATTAAATATAACGTTTCTACGACACACATTTCCACGCCACAATCAAGTATAATTTTCCACACCGTTATGCATAACCTATCCACGAGTTTATATATAAAAATGTTTCCACGTTTTATATAAACGTATCCAAGTGTTTATATAAATGTTTCCACATTTTTATATAAACATTTCCACGTTTCTACGATTCCATTATTATATATAAACGTTTTCCACACCATGATTAATATATAACATTTCCAACATTATACTAAACTGAATTGTTGGAGTTCGACTTTACATATTTATTAACATTTGATTTTTGAAGGGAAAATTACATCCCCCACCCATGACGTTTGGCGAAATTACACACCCCCACCCATGAGGTTCAAAAATTACTTTGCCCACACCATGTGGTTTCCGCTATTTTACATCCAGCAAACTTCTAATATTTGATCAGCTTAAAAGATGGTTAAATGTAGTCCAAAATTGATGAAACTTTACATGGCGATGCTAGGGTGTTATATTTTGGTCTAGCGTGAAATCCAAAGTTTTTTAAGCTCATATGTGATCCGTGGGACCCAATGAAACTGTGACATGTGAACATGTTTTCATTGGGTCCCACAGGTCATATACGACCTTAAAAAACTTTGGATTTGGCATTGGATAAAAAATATAACACTTAGCATCATCTATGTAAAGTTTTATCAATTTTGAGCACATTTAAGTCTCATTTAAGTTGATCAATATTAGAAAAGTTGCTGGATTAATAGCGGAAACCACATGGGTGGGCAAAGTAATTTTTGAACCCTCATGGGTGGGGTGTGTAATTTCGCCAAATGTCATGGGCGGGGATGTAATTTTCCCCATTTTTAATATGCACTACACGATAATTTATAACATGAAGGTTAAAAAAATTAACGTGCAATATTTTTTAAAAATATTCTATACTTCACTTTTTTAATTACAAATAACATAAATATTAGCTTGGTATTTTTATATAGCAATTTGTCTTAATTTTAATCGGTTGGATTGGTGTATTTTGAATTGATATACTCCATTTTTTTACATATATATGCATTAATAACAAATATTATAAGATTAGAAAACTATATCAATAACGGTATCATTTAGTTTTTTTTCTTTAAAAAAATATAAATATTAACTTAGTGTTTTTTGCATTAATTCAACTTTTTTATAATTGTAATATATGGTTGTTGAATTATTCTAAATGAATATAACTAATATAGTTATTAAGATATTGAAAAAGTAAAAAATACAATGTACAGATATCACGCATACAAAAAATGTATGGAATATTACGTAGTTTGAAGTTTCATATATGAAGGGAAAAAAACAGCACAGTGTCCGGTTTCTAGTTGCTACATGTATTCCCAAACAGACAAAAAAATAAAAAAAAAAAAGGACGCTTCCGTCACTGACGGAATTCTGATGTCCGTCACACATAATCCTCTCCCAAGCAAAAGTCCATCCACAGTTTTTTTTTTTCTTTCTTTAACTAAAAACCGATATCGATATCATAGTGATGCAATATTAATCTGCTCACACACCATCGATAGCACTGTAACTATAATCTGTATAAATTTTACAATGATATTTTATTATAATATTTTATTAATTTTTACATGTTACTTTTTTTACTTTTCTATAAAGATATTTAACTGATTCAACCGTAAAACTGGTTACAAAATTATAAACAAATTATCGATAATATGATGTATAATTTTTTAAATAATTGCTAATATAGTAAATATTATGCTAATATCTATATTTTTTTAATTAAAATGTGATATATAATGCTTTTTAAAATATCGACATACAAATATTAGTCTATAGGTTATATGTTATCGACATACATAAAAAACAATGAATAATGAATAAAAAAATTGACTTCAACGACTCATTTATCATTAAAAAAACATTTATAGCTTTCACGTTCATTAGTCAATCAATCTCTATAATCTAATAAATGGTAAAAGTATTCATATATACAATTATTCGACAAGAACGGCGATACATACCAGTTGGTGTTATCTATTTTAAAATAGTCATGAAAACAATTATAGAAGGGTGTATGTGTGTACATGTTTCTAATCACGGGTGGAAACGTTTATAAAATTACTGTGGATACGTAAAAATTAAGATGAAACGTATACATAACTTGACTCCAACAACTCATTTATCTTTTCTAAGTGTTTATGATCCGTTCACGTTTATCAATAAGTCAAGCTCTATAAACTGATAAATGATAAGAAAATTTTCTTTTATACAATGATTATATAAGAAGGCCCAAAGGCAAATAAATAACAGTTTGTGTAATCTTTGTCGTTATAGTGATGGAAATGATTATAAAAGATTGTGTACATGTTTTTAATCATCAGTGGAAATGATTATAAATTATCATGGATACGTAAAAACTAATTTTAATAAATACATAAATCTTCTCCAACAACTCAGTTTATTGTTTCCAAGCCTTATATATTTCACGTTTATCAATAAGTCAAGCTCTGTAAACCGATAAATGATAAGAAATTTTCCTTTTACACAATGATTATATAAGAACACCCAAAGGCAAAGATAAATAAAGTTGTGTAATCTTTCTGGTTATAGTGATGGAAATGATTATAAAAGGTTGTGTACTTGTTTTTAGTCATCAGTGGAAACGATTATAAATTATCATGGATACGTAAAAACTAACTTTAATAAATACGTAAATCATCTCCAACAACTCAGTTTATCATTTCCAAGCCTTATATATTTCACGTTTATCATAAGTCAAGCTCTTTAAATAGATAAATGAAAAGAAAATTTTCTCATACACAATGATTTTGTGAGAACGACAAGGGGAAAGATATATAACAGTTAATGTCATCTTAAAATAGTGTAACAGTCATAGAAGGATATTTACATGTTTCTAATCATCAGTGGAAACATTTACAAATTATTGTGGATACGTAAAAATTCAAGATTAAATGAATACGTAAAATCGACTCCAACAACTCAGTTTATCATTGCCAAATGTTTATCGCTTCAGGTTTAGCAATTAGTCAAGCTCGATAAAATGATAAATGCTAAGAAAATATTTTTATACACAATGATTCAATGAGGACGGCGAGGGAAAAAATACATAGTATTTAGTGTCATATTTTCTATAATAGTGTTGAAAAAAATTATAGAAAAGTTGTGTAAATGTTTCTAATCATCAAGGAAAAGATAAATGCTAAATCATAAACGCTAAATTATAGAACTACTTGTAAACTTATTACCCTACACCACACACCCCCTAGGAGATTTAAAACGTCGAAGGCTTATTTTAGGGTTTTTAGTGAAGAGTTTAGGTCTAACGAGCCTAAACCCTAAACCACAAACCCTAAAACTTTACCGAGTCAGTGATGACACTATAAAGTATAGCACGAGTTAAAAAAGATTTCCCTAACCTCATATCCTAAAAACTACTCTGGGAGAGTTAAAACGTCGAAGACTTATTTTAGGTTGTAGTGAAGGGTCCTAAAAATCTACCGAGTTAACGATGACATTATAAAGTATAAATCAAGTTAAAAAATGATTACCCTACACTAAAGACTCTAAAAAACACCGTAGAAGAGTTATAACATCAAGTGCTTATTTAAGGTTTGTAATTAAGGGTTTAGGCTCTTACAAAAAATTGTATGCTAAACTGTTTTTTTGCAATTTTTGAATTTTATTCTAATAATTTACAAAAATACAAGAGGAAATATAGTATAGTGGACATAAAGTGTTATATTATATATATGCTAAACTATTTATTTACAAAGACTGCATAATGTGAGATGCGAAAGAAACAATTAAATAATATAATTTATCCAAATTATTTGTTAACTTAAAATTATAATAAAATATACAAACACATAACTTATAACAATAGACACTAATAAAATTTTAATTAAACAATCAGTTTTAAACAATTAAAAAAAAAATGATTAAGATGACACATATGTAACTGAAGGTATAGTGAAATAAGAAAAAAAATTGAATGGTGTAGATTGAAAAAAAATTGAATGGTGTAGATTAAAAAAAAAAGAAAAGAAACAAATGGTAGTGTCCGTTACATAAGCCGCTCGTTTTGGTTGTGATTTGTAGTGTTTTTGCTAGTATTGATTTAACTGGGTTGCTATTCGCAGTACAAAATTACTAATCACCGCAGTACAAAATTTTTTTAATTCATATTGACGTTGTACACATGTAATGATGTCGTGTTGTAACTTTTGTTTTTTTTAAAATAATTTCTTTAGCGTAAACAGTAAAAAACACTCTGATCGTTACAAAACATTATAAACCCGTATTAATTGCGTCAATATGATTTGAATTGTGAATCCACGTATTTGGACGACATTTTACGTTATTTTTGACTAAATTACAAACATTGGTACATATTCAGAATGCCGTGCTCAATTCATAGTTAAAAAAGCCATTTTGGGTGAAAAATGCTCTAATTGTAATAAAAGACGTTAAACCCTTTTTAATCGCATTCAAACGTTATAATTGTGACTCCACATAAGTTAATGACATTTTATGTTGTGTTTGACTAAAATACAAACATTGTTACACTTTCAGAACGTTGTATTGAAATCGAAGTTGAAAACGTCAATTTCGGGTAAAAAATGCTCGTACTATATATAGCCTAACCTTCCTTGGATTATTCATTTCTCACTTCCTCACTCTCTCTCCTCTATCTCTCTTAAGGAAGAAGCTCTCTTCTGACTGCCGGAGCCACCGCCGGAGCCGCCGCCGGAGCCGCCACCCGCCGCCACCAACCACCGCCGGACCACACCGGAAAAATTTTCCGGTGAGTTTTTCGAATTTTTTTTTTGTAACTTAAGATTTGGGTGTCCTGAGTGAATTCGGTGTTAGTTTTTTGAAATTCAACATCATTTGAGCTAGATCTAGGATTAAAATTCGAAAATTTCAAAAAAAAAAAAAAAAAAAGAACCCTACTCGAGCACCACCGCTGCTCTAACCGTAGACAGGCGAGAAGCAGCGGTGCTCGCCCCCGACACCGGCGAGGAGTGGAGGTACTCGGACCCAGCTCCTGCGAGAACTCTGCTGCTCGATCGAGTTCTGGCGCGCCTGAAGACCGGACCGAGACGTGGCGCTGCTCGAACGGCGGCTCCTGCGAGTCCGCGCGGGGATCTGAGGCGCCCGACGGACGAGCCCTGGGCGGCGTGCCCCACGGCTGCTGCTCGACCCAGCGAGGCGAGCCCTGGCGGTGCTCGACCGGCGACAGCGAGCCCTGGCGGTGCTCGACCCAGGCGGCGCAGGGAGCACAGCTCCTCGACCAAACTGCTTTTTTTTTTTTTTTTTTTTATTTTTATATTTGGAATGATTTTTAAATGTTTTAATTTGTTTATTTTTAATTCTAATATTGTGAATGATTTTTAAATGTTTTAATTTGTTATTTTTTAATTGTAATATTGTGAATGATTTTTAAATGTTTGAATTGTAATATTGTGAATGATCTGATTACAAATGTTTGAATTTTAATTATAATATTATGTGCTTTCTAAATGTTTTAATTTGTTCTTTTTCCTTGTCCTCTTGTGCTGCTTTTTCCCTGTTTGCCTTGTCCTCTTGTGCCTGCTCTGCTTCCAACCTGTGCCTTTTCCTTCTCCTCTTCTGTCTGCTTTCTCCCTGTTTTCCTTTTGTTTTTTTTTCCTTGTAATCTTGTGACTGCTTCTTAATGTTTTCCTTTGTTATTTTGTTGAATTCTAACTCTCTTGTGACTGATTTCTTAATATTTGTATTTTTTTTTTGAATTGTAATATGTGAATGATATGATTATAATGTTTGAATTTTTATGTTATGAATGAGGGATATAACTGTGTGAATTCGTATGCAGTGATGGATCGTCTAAAAAAGCAGTGAGACATGTCACGAAGAGGAAGAATAAAGACCGGGGTGCGGAGCAGGCTATGACGGCCTCGTACCGTCGTCGTGCACATGTTCCTGGTGAAGGGCCGAGTAATCCTGCCCCCCGCATGGAAGCAGCACGCCATTCATCTTTCCATCCGGGTCAATCTTCCAACGACCCGGCGTTTCAAGTACCAGCACCACCAATGGTAGCGGAGGATGACTCGGCGGTGTTCAATATACCGAGGAGACGCATGCCAGAGTTGTCATCATCCAGTAGTGCTTTTTCTGACAGATCAATGCACAGCTCTAGCTTCAATATCTCAGGGCAATCAAGCCACCAGACTGCTCCGTCAGGCGGTGGTAGTTCATCACGTCCACCACGCCATCACCTGCCCGTGCTGTTGAGGACCATGTGATGACTGAGCGTTCGCCACATGCTGATGACGATGGTCGTGGTGCTGATGATGAGGACTCACCAGACGTGGATGAGGAGCAGGATAAGGAAGATGATGAAGTCATGGATAAGGAGG
The DNA here is from genome assembly GCA_023374045.1 of Limonium bicolor. Lineage (NCBI taxonomy): Eukaryota > Viridiplantae > Streptophyta > Magnoliopsida > Caryophyllales > Plumbaginaceae > Limonium > Limonium bicolor. The sequence continues at coordinate 307,590,187 of CM041779.1, forward strand.
ATGACACTGACGAGGAAGCAGCGCTAGCGATGGTTCCAGTCATTCCTACCTCTTGGAAGTTGACAGAGGTGCCAGTTCCTGGCGGTCCACTACTCACTAGTGTTATCACTAGCTTCGGGGTCATGTGGCGCTTGACTTATGGACCTCGGCTAAGGTATGTTCTATATATTCTCCTGTATTTGATCATTTAATATCATACTACGTTTTGTAAGTGTTAAATATTGGTCATTATGTAGGATCGTGGGGTTTTGTGTTTCAAATCCCGTAGGGTGATGCTTACCTGCTGGCCAAAAGATCAAATTTCTAAACCAAGACAAGGAAGATGCTTGAGTATTCTGGTATAGAGCACCTACAGGATATTACGATGCCATACAACAATATGTCCCTGATCAGTGCTTTTGTGGAGAGGTGGCAGCCTGATACAAACTCATTCCATATGCCGTTTGGTGAGATGACGATTACCTTGCATGATGTGTGGATGATACTGCAAATCCCCATCGTCGGTCGTTCATTGACAGCGAATTCATCCACCCCTGAGTTGAGGGAGGTAATGGCTGACTGTCTTAATTTTGGGGCAGATGTTGAGAGTATGACAGAGGCACTGTGGAATACCGTGCTGTATCAATTTCGAGCTTGTTGCAGCAATGTAGGGACGAAAAACGAAGAGGCAATGAAGCAGGCATGTGGTTGGTTATATCATCTGATTGGTACCACCATATTAGCTGGTAAATCAAATGGTCGTCTGAGTCCACAGCTGTTCAGTTTAGTAGCTCCTGTGAAGAAAGGTACCAAGCTTCGTAAATATGCATGGGGAGCTGGTACTCTTGCATGTTTATATCGCCAGCTAGGGATAGCATCTCGTGCCGACTCCAGTGGGATAGGTGGTTCTATGACGTTACTTGAGGTATGTGTCCTAATGTGCAATATGATAACTCACTGAGTATTAATAATTGGTACTTTAACTCTTTATCATATAGTGTTTTATATGCACAGTGCTGGATTTATGCGTACTTCCCTACATTAAGACCAGCGATTAGCCCGGACTGGGGCGCTAATGATGATAGACCTTGGGCTCTAAGATGGGTGAGATCTACCTCTCAAGTGCAGGATCATCGTTCACTGCAAGGATATCGTGAGCATCTAGATGCTTTGACTGCTCTAAATGTAAGTGTTTGTAGTTGCTAACACATTGAACCATTATTATTTTTGTCTTCGTGTTGGTTCATTTTACTATTAATGTTCATTGTAGATTGATTGGTTGCCCTACGGTCGAGATAAGGTTAATGTTCATGGAGGGTACATGGTGTAGGAGGTAACATACCGATTTTGGGGTTGAATGAGCCATACATGCCTGGTCGCTGTCTACGCCAGTTTGGTTACATTCAGGATATCCCTGAACCTATTAGACCCCAACCCAAGGTCTGAAAAAAGAGGAAAAGCCCAACCCTCACCTGTGTATACCCCCCCATGTATAATTTCTGGGAAAACTCCAAAAAATGGCTGGTTCCAGGGTATACGCGCACAAATGCGCGGTTGCATGCTTGCTTGACCTGTGACCCACTCTACCTAGATTGGTACAAAGCACCACACCCCCGAAGATCCTAAACCCTGAGACTTATCAGACCCACCTGGTTCATCGTCCAGATCCCTGTCTAGTAAGTTCTTTTTGTCATAGTACATCATTAAATATCACTTTATTTTTTATGTGTACTTACCTGACCAAGTGTGTTACAGCTACTGTCTGAGGCAAGTGAGCTTGCACGCCCGTACTACCAAGAGAACAATGCATGGGACTGGTCATACTATCGTCAGGGGATGCCAGAAGAAGAACAAAGGGCTGCAACTGATGGTCTTGTGGATGTGTTCAGCTCTTTATTACATATGGGATAGTTACCAGCGCCAGCATGGTGCACCCTAGTGCTTGTCATATTGGATTTGGATGTAATAAACTTTAGTATCATCTTGGAACTATTTGTTGTCTTTCATTTTGACTTGGTGTGTTAGTTGATGATCTGTTGGTTGATTTTGGGAGGTTCTTAGAACCGGTGGAGATAAGAAAAACAGGGGAGACTATGCCAAAATTTTCTAGAAATGCATCGTTTCTGTCTGCATTCATGGCTCCTTTCATCAAGTTAACGATCATATATTTGACAAATGTGCTTGTTAATATCAATGCCAATCTGGGTGGTCTAAATTCTTTGTTGGTCGTTGAATGTCCTCCAGCATGATAGTGTCGAAATGAAATATCAAACATGTACCAAAGATTGTATATGTCACGAGAATGAAATATATCAAAAATGTATAAATTCCTAGAAAGAAAAGTCCCTGAAATCCAAATCGTATGAATCACATAAATGAAAGTCAATAACTATAACAACACGTTTATTTCCACGTCCAAACATCTACTAAGATTATAAATCCCAAAATTATAACAACACGAGAACTAACAAGATCAAATACGCAATAACCAATAACCTAATTATTTCCTAACCTTTGTCTCTCTATTCCCGTGCTATTACATTACGTCTCATCTCATAAATTGGTTCTTGGTGTTGAAATCATCATCATCGGCTCAATCAATAGGATCATAAATAACAAGTATGGAATATGAGCGATGAAATCATTATACTACTCCTGTAATTCTCCATCATCCGGCGAACTGATGTATCATTTCGTACATGAATAAAGTCCACTCGTATTAGCCGCCCCCAGCCCCAAATACACCATTGTTGTTATGTTTATTCTGCCGAGAGGGACTGTAGTGCTCGAATCACTCGTCGTTGTAGATCCCGGAGATTACTAGGATATGGCATATAAACTTCTACGCGTCTGTGCCCCACTCTTCTATCAAATTGTGCTCCTGACGACCAAAAGTAGCTAACTAATTAACGTGCAAACAGAAAGGAAACTCATTTGATTTTGGGAGCGAAATGGGAATTACGTGTGAAGAGTTCAAGCAGATGTAATTAGACAGAATCAAAGAGCACGGGGTAAGGAATGAGTATGTTGGGACACAATACCCACTTTTATAATATTTGAGTAACACTGACATGTCCAACGGCTAGTCCCACGACTACTAAAATCAAGCGTACCAAACACACCATGTGCAGTACAAAGTGAATTCAAAGTTACCTTAGGTAATTACTTTTGTCAGGAAAGGTACACGTACCAGGTCACTGTACATGTACCAGGTTACCGTTTGCAGTACAAAGTGAATTCAAAGTTACCTTAGGTAATTACTTTTGTTAGGAAAAGTACACGTACCAGGTCACTGTACATGTACCGAGTTACCGTTTGCAGTACAAAGTGAATTCAAAGTTACCTTAGGTAATTACTTTTGTCAGGAAAGGTACGCGTACCAGGTCACTGTACATGTACCAGGTTAACGTTTGCAGTACAAAGTGATTCAAATTACCTTAGGTAATTACTTTTGTCAGGAATACGCGTACCAGGTCCACTACTGTACACGTACCAGGTTACCGTTTGCAGTACAAAGTGAATTCAAAGTTACCTTAGGTAATTTACTTTGTTAGGAAAGGTCCACGTACAGGTTCACTGTACATGTACCAGGTTACCGTTTGCAGTACAAAGTGAATTCAAAGTTACCTTAGGTAATTACTTTTGTCAGGAAAGGTACGCGTACCAGGTCACTGTACACGTACCAGGTTACCGTTTGCAGTACAAAGTGAATTCAAAGTTACCTTAGGTAATTACTTTTGTCAGGAAGGTACACGTGCCAGGTCACTGTACACGTACCAGGTTACCGTTTGCAGTACAAAGTGAATTCAAGTTACCTAGGTAATTACTTTTGTCAGGAAAGGTACACGTACCAGGTCACTGTACACGTACCAGGTTACCGTTTGCAGTACAAGGAATTCAAAGTTACCTAGCTTAGGTAATTACTTTTGTCAGGAAAGGTACACGTACCAGGTCACTGTACACGTACCAGGTTACCGTTTGCGTACAAGTGAATTCAAAGTTACCTTAGGTAATATACTTTTGTCAGGAAGGTACCGTACCAGGGGTCCTGTACACGTACCATGTTACCGTTTGCAGTACAAAGTGAATTCAAAGTTATCTAGGTAATTACTTTTGTCAGGAAAGGTACACGTACCAGGTCACTGTACCGTACCAGGTTACCGTTTGCAGTACAAAGTGAATTCAAGTTACCTTAGGTAATTACTTTTGTCAGGAAAGGTACACGTACCAGGTCACTGTACACGTACCAGGTTACCGTTTTTTTACTTGTAACCTTGTGGCTAGTTCATGACCAGCCTCTATATAAGGGATGCCTCCTCCATTTCATCTCACACACTCTCTCTCCATATTCTCGAAGCTTCTCTATTTCCTTACTCTCTTCCAACACTTATTTCGTTAAAAAATTGTGCAAGCTCTCTCTCTAAACATGAGTCAATCTTCAGAGATTCGGATCATGAGTATGTTCCAATATCAAGCCCAGTAAGTATTTTAGTTTATTGTCGTTGTTAATCATATTCGCACTACCATTTCATATTTCAATATTCATCTAACATTCTCTCGACCCTTATTGCAGGATAGTGACTCAACAACACACTGATCCAGATTGGGATGAATTTGATGAAGGTTTTCCGGATCATAATGCACAGATGGATGACTACATGCAAGACATGTATAATCGAGCTCCGGTGGTGGACACAGGTTACTTTTTGAAACAAACCAGGCCTTTAGTGGTAAAGAAGAAGCGAAAGCTTGGGTAGATAGTGTTGGCCATCCCAACCATATCTACACCATAATTCAAAGTTCTCGGTCAGGCCCAGATTTCCACATAACGTGCGCGAGAGGTATTGGAACCACCACGAAGGACATCACGACCTGGTGTCATCAACCGGCGCAGATCAATCTGGTTCAAAGAAAATGTGGTTGTCCTTTTAAATTAAGGGTATTACACAAGCTACGGGTGTTTCTTGCGAGTGGGTAACGGATGGCATAACCATGATCTCGCAGAGTGGGCACAGAGGGTCATTGTGGGAAAACGCTGACTGAGGATGAGAATTATGATCGATCAGAGAACCAGAGTCGGTGTGCCACCCTGTGCAATTTATTCCGAGCTCACAACAAATCACCCAGAAACATCAGCAACAAGGAAAGACATATACAACGGATACAAAAAAAACAAACTAGTACATAGAGATGGTCGATCTATGGTGCAGACTCTGCTGATGGCTAACAAAAACAGCTACTACTACGATTACACAAAATCCAGTAAGTCAACTCAGTAATGTTCTCAATAACTTCAATCATTTTTAGGTTCATGTTAATTTAATAGATAACATGATTATATTTCACATGTATAGTTGATCAACACGCGACTTGGGTCCATCTTCTTTGCACACCCTACATCTAGATTACTGCTCCATGCGTTCCCGTATGTCATAGGCATTTATGCTACCTATAAAACAACAATAGCAAAAATGCCATTGGTTCAGTTTCATCGGGATGACGAGTATAGGCAAAAACTTCAGCATTGCCTTCGCCTTCCTTGTATCAGAAGCAACAGACATGTATGTGTGGGCACTTCAACAATTAAGGGTCCTCCTCGGGGCGGACTACAACCTCTACATTTATCACCGACAGATGTCTGGGCCTGATGAATGCCTTAGATGAGGTATTTTCCTGAATCTCATCACCTACTATGTCGGTGGCACATAAGTAGGAACGTTCAGGGGAAAGCCGAGACTTATATGGGTGATAGAGGAAGGGCGGCGGCTGCAGTCCGAATGTGGACTTCGGTTGTCTACTACCGAGCACAGATCAGGACTACAACGAGAGGTACGCATATTTCAAGGAGACATACCGAAGTGCTACCCCCCGTTTCATTACGTATGTTGCATCAGTCTGGGAGAAATCAAGGAAAAATTTGTGGAGGCTTGGGTCAAGAATGTGTTGCACTTCGGCAACACAACGACAAATAGGTAAAATTGTTAATCTTGAGAGTTATTATAGAGCATTATATATCACATTTTTAATTAAAAATATAGATATTAGCATAATATTTACTATATTAGCAATTATTTAAAAAATTATACATCATATTATCGATAATATTTGTTTTAATTTTGTAACCAGTTTTACGGTTGAATCAGTTATAATATCTTTATAGAAAGTAAAAAAAGTAACATGTAAAAATTAATAAAAATATTATAATATAAAATATCATTGTAAAATTTATACAGATTATAGTTACAGTGCTATCGATGGTGTGTGAGCAGATTAATATTGCATCATATGATATCGATATCGGTTTTTTAGTTAAATAGAAAGAAAAAAAAAAACTGTGGATGGACTTTTGCTTGGGAGAGGATATGTGACGGACATCAGAATTCCGTCAGTGACGGAAGCGTCTTTTTTTTTTTATTTTTTGTCTGTTGGAATACATGTAGCAACTAGCAACGGACACTGTTGCTGTTTTTTTTCCCTTCATATATGAAACTTCAAACTACGTAATATTCCATACATTTTTTGTATGCGTGATATCTGTACATTGTATTTTTACTTTTTCAATATCTTAATAACATAATAGTTATATTCATTTAGAATAATTCCACAAACCATATATTACAATTATAAAAAGTTGAATTAATGCAAAAACACTAAGTTAAATATTTATATTTTTTTAAAGAAAAAAAACTAAATGATACCGTATTGTATTATAGTTTTTAATCTTATATATTTGTTATTAATGCATATATATGTAAAAAAATGAGTATATCAATTCAAAATACACCAATCAACCGATTAAAATTAAGCAAATTGCTAATATAAAAATACCAAGCTAAATTTATGTTATTTTGTAATTAAAAAAAGTGAAGTATAGAATATTTTTAAAAAATATTGCACGTTAATTTTTTAACCTTCATGTTATAAAATTATGTGTAGTGCATATTTAAAAATGGGGAAAATTACATCCCCGCCCATGACATTTGGGAAATTACACACCCCACCATGAGGTTTCAAAAATTACTTTGCCCACCCATGTGGTTTCCGCTATTTTACATCCAGCAACTTTCTAATATTTGATCAACTTAAATGAGATTAAATGTTGCTCAAAATTGATAAAACTTTACATAGATGATGCTAAGGTGTTATATTTTATCCAATGCAAATCAAAGTTTTTTAAGGTCGTATATGACCTGTGGGACCAATGAAAACATGTTCACATGTCACATGTTCATGGGTCCCACGGATCACATATGAGCTTAAAAACTTTGGATTTCACGCTAGACAAAATATAACACCCTAGCATCGCCCATGTAACGTTCATCAATTTTGGACTAATTTAACCATCTTTAAGCTGATCAAATATTAGAAGTTGCTGGATGTAAAATAGCGGAAACCACATGGGTGGGCAAAGTAATTTTTGAAACCTCATGGGTGGGGTGTGTAATTTCGCCAACGTCATGGGTGGGGGATGTAATTTTCCCTTCAAAAATCAAATGTAATAAATATGTAAGTCGACTAACAATTCAGTTTATGTATAATGTTGGAAATGTTTATATAATCATGGTGTGGAAACGTTTATATATAATAAGGATCGTAGAAACGTGGAAATGTTATATAAAAATGTGGAAAATTTATATAAACACTTGGATACGTTTATATAAAAACGTGGAAACATTTATATAAAAACTCGTGGATATGTTTATGCATAACGGTGGAAACATTATACTTGATTGTGCGTGGAAATGTGTCGTAGAACGTTATATTTAATTGTGGCATGGAATATATAATTGTGGAAACGTATATATGTAATCATGGCGTCTAAACGTTATATATAAATTTAGAAACGTATTGTGGAATGGAAACATTCATTATAATCATTGAAATGTTTATATGTAATCATGCCATGGAAACGTTATATATAATCATGGAATCGTAGGAACGGGAAACGTTTAGAAAAATGTGGAAACGTATATATAAACAACGTGGAAAGTTTAAATAAAAAGGTGGAAAACATTTAACAACCAGGTGAAAACGTTATATGACTTGGGACTCCTTTATGTCTAACGGTGGAAACATTATATATAATTGTGTCATGGAAGCATCGTACATTATTATAGAAATGTTATATATAACCATGCAGTGGAAACGTTTTATATGTAATCGTGGTGTGGAAACGTTATAGATAATCATAGAATTGTAGAAACACGGAAACGTTTAATAAAAACACGTGGAAACGTTTATGAATTTGTGGACACCTTTATGTAAAACGTGGAAAAGTTATTTATAATTGTGGGTGGAAATGTTATCGAGTTAGTGACGACGATACAAAGTATAGGACGACTTTCAACATAGTACACCTAAAAACCACCTATGAAAGCAAAAAACGTTGAAGGGATTTTCAGGGGGTATGGCGTAGGGCTGAAAAAATATCAAGTCAGTGAGAATAATACAAATTATAGAACGGCTTCAAAATAGATTACCCTACCCACACACCCTAAAAACCACCCTAGGAAAGCTAAAAATGTCAAGGAATTTTAAGGTTTGTAGTGGCGGGTTTAGGGTCTAACAACCCTAAACCAACTACCACAAACCCTAAAAATCTGTCGAGTTAGTTGCTACAATGTAAAGTATAGAACGGCTTCCAAATAGAGTACCTACCCCCCCCCCCCAAAAAAAAACGCCTCAAAACCCACCCTACAAAAGCTAAGAAACATCAAAGGCATTTTTAGTATATTTAGAAAATATAAAATATTACTAATCTCCCATTTCTCAATAAATATAGTTGAGTGAACATTTATTTTAAAAAGAAAAGAATTGAATGGAGTAAAGACGAAATTAAAATGCAAATAGAGAGACAAAATTCAAACACTTAGATTCAGATTAAAAAAAAAAACATTAAATGACCACGATCACGTCGGTCACACGACCGAAATATTCCATCCGTCACGTAAGCGTCGGTGATAAATTATGGAAATTCAACATTAATCTCTAGAGGTTGCTTTACGGCGGTGTGATCATATGTGGCATGTATTTACAATCGAATTTTATTCTAATAATTAAGGTTAATCAAGACATAGAGTACATACTTAATCTTTGTTAATATAATTAAGTTTTTGATTTCATACGTATATTATTCATAGTAAGTATTTTATTATTATATAGTTAAGTTATAAGTTGCATATTATATATATCCTATTTATAAATTCTTATTATATTTTTAAATAATACAATTTAAAAGAATGAAAAGACAAAAAAATCTCGTAAAAAAAGATACTACATAAATAATCAACCTGCTTTATTTTTATCTAAATAAAATAATCATTCAACATTAAATCTACTGTGAAAACCGCCCTAAACCACAAACCCTAAAACTTTACCGAGTCAGTGATGACACTATAAAGTATAGCCGAGTTAAAAAAGATTTCCCTAACCTCATATCCTAAAAACTACTCTGGGAGAGTTAAAACGTCGAAGACTTATTTTAGGTTGGTAGTGAAGGGTCCTAAAAATATCTACCGAGTTAACGATGACATTAAAAGTATAAATCAAGTTAAAAATGATTACCCTAACACTAGAGAGACTCTAAAAAACACCGTAGAAGAGTTATAACATCAAGTGCTTTTTAAGGTTTGTAATTAAGGGTTTAGGCTCTTACAAAAAATTGTATGCTAAACTGTTTTTTTTTGCAATTTTTGAATTTTATTCTAATAAATTTACAAAAAATACAAAGAGGAAATATAGTATAGTGGACATAAAAGTGGTAATATTATATATATGCTAAACTATTTATTTACAAAGACTGCATAATGTGAGATGCGAAAAGAAACAATTAAATAATATAATTTATCCAAATTATTTGTTAACTTAAAATTATAATAAAATATACAACACATAACTTATAACAATAGAACTAATAAAATTTTAATTAAACAATCAGTTTTTAAACAATTAAATTAAAATGATAAAGATTACGATGACACATATGTACTGAAGGTATAGTGAAATAAGAAAAAAATTGAATGGTGTAGATTGAAAAAAATTGAATGGTGTAGATTAAAAAAAAAAGAAAAGAAACAAATGGTAGTGTCCGTTACATAAGCCGCTCGTTTTGGTTGTGATTTGTAGTGTTTTGCTAGTATTGATTTAATCATAACTTGATTGCATTGTGAATTAAAGGCGCACAAACGCAATGACGAAGATTTAGCAATCACAATTCATTGCTTTAATTTCGACGAGGACAGCTTTTTTCTTAACTTAAATTACAAACTGAAACAATCATAGCCAAATCTAGCCACATATTTCTTGTTTACTGTACGTCTTCAATAGTAACACAACTGCATTCGGTATGGTATTTGTGGTAGTTTTGTGGTTGTTTTGGTCTGGTTATTTTGGTTGGTTGTTTGTGGTGTAGTTTGCTGGTTTTGGTACTGTGTTGTTTTGTGGCTGTTTTAAAAACTAGTGTTCGGCAGGCAACATTTCGTCTGGGTGTTTTGAATAAGTTAGTTTTGTGCAATGCGTTTACCGTTTTCGTTGTTACAATTAAAAATTTTATATTACATTTTAAACAATTTTTTGTTAATAAAATTAAAATATACGTATGTAGATATTCAATTATAGCCTTTAATAATTAATATCTTTTTTATTTTAGTGACACATTAATTTTAATATATATATACATATTAATTATATATTAATATTTTTACACATATATTTGAAAAATAAAAAATAAACCGTTGTATTTAGAGCAAATATATTAGATGTTTATATAAAAATATAATTTTGTATGGATTATATTAGTATTTAATAAACATTGAATGTATTATACGTTTATGTTTAATGAAATAAATATTTTATTTAATGAATAAATAATATCTTTCTATAATATAATAATTCACTGTATTTCTAATATATAATTAATATGTTGGATAATATCTAAAACTTATTATGTTATTATTGAAGTATTTAAGTATATATAAATTTACTTAAACATATAGTTGTATAAACAGATATTCTAAATTAAATATTTATAAATTGAAACGAATAATCATACTATACCAGAAAAAAAAACGTATATTAGCATATAAAATTATTCTTTAATTATTAAGTACAGTATAAAACATATAATAACTTTGATATACTGACAAACCATAATAGTTTGTACAAACAGATTAATTATTATTACTTAGCAAGTTGAATACTTATAATTGATATTTCTAAAATATACTACAAATATTTTGTACTCTAATAATTTTGATATAATTGAAAGTTTACATCGTAATTTTTATTAGTTTGCTCTTTCCTTGTAGAATATTTTATTAGAATTGATAGATAGTAATAGTTTTAAAAGACTATTTATTCGTATCTAAATACACAATTTAGAAAAACACTACTAGTTTTTAACTATTGTTTTATATTATTTTCATTAATTTATAATTTAGTATACCAATCTTTATAAAAAAAAACTAAAATAAAAAAAAGGAAAATAAACTAAGTTATAATATATTAATCTATATATTCAATTTTAATTTAATTTTGTGTCAAATTTAATATATAATATAATTTTAAAAATATAATTATAAATATTAAAATTTAAATTAATTTATTAAAAATTAATTAATATTATTAAAATATTCTCGCCCTCTAATTACAGTTTTTTGCCTCCCTCCGCCTCTGTTTACGGTATTCACATAAATTGTTGGTTGTTTTGTGCTGGTATATTTCTCGTTGTTTTAAAAATTGTTGTTCGAAGGTGACGATTTGATATTTTTTTTTATCAAAAATATCAAACTCAAAATACCACATATTTATACCATAGAAATACCATGTCCGAACGCAGCTAACAGCTTCGGGTAGTGAAGGAGCTTGAGTGCTCGGTGTATGATGATGGGCGCGCGGCAATCTAAAAAGGAATCATTAGAAAATCGAGGTAGAGTTTCCTTCGTAATTGCCAAAACACAGTGAATGGAGATCAGAAGATATCATTGCATGACGTTCAGGCATTACAAACCACAACTATGACTAGAAAGGAGCAGTGACAAAGGAAGTCTATATTGGACTTTAGTAAACTATCGTGTGTAAGGTTGTTAGTAAAATCAAAAATAGAGGAAGGTCAAATATTTTAAGGCAGTGTATATATAGTCTTATACTATAGTAGAAGGGAAGAGACATGTAGGTATTGACGCTGTTGTATTTTATTTCCTACAACACATTCACGGTTCACCACTTACATAGTTCATTTGATCCTGCGCCTCTAATTATAAAAAAAGTAACACAACAACTCTTTAAAGAACACAATCACCACTACTTTTTTATAAACACAATCACTTCACTTGAAGGATATCTTAATTACTAATTATATAGGCTCTGTTCGGCATGGCTGTTTTGGCAGCATAAATGCAGCATATTTGACAGCAGGAATACACTGGCATAAATGCAGCATATTTGCTGGCAGGAATGTACTGACATAAATGCAGCTGTTTTGAAAACTGCTGTTTGGCAGTGCAGCATATATGCAGCATGTTTGGTTCAGTTAGTTATATGTAGTGTGTTTACCGTTTTCGTATTACAATTATAATTTATTATATACACTACGTAACTTTATTTTGTTAGTAAAAATAAATAAAAAATTCACAAACAATAAAAATTTTATTTCTATTATTTAAGCAAAACTTGTAACTCCTAAACAAATATTTTTATATTATTTAAATTTTATAATTCTTACAAATATAAAAGCGTAAAAAAGAATGTGAATTTATTTAGTGAAATTAGAACTTTTAATAATTATAATATTTTTGTAACTTTGTATGTTAATAAATTTATATGCATTCATATTTCTATATACTATTTTAATATTTTAATTTATATATCAACAAGTGTGTATATTTATTCGTTTTTTTAATTTTATTAATCTATGTGGTATTACAAATAATATATTATAGATTGTATTATAAATGTGATTTTTTGTAAATTTGGCTAAAGATGTAGTACTATTTTTTATAAATTATTTAAAGCATTATGTAATTTGTAATAAATAAAGTAACTTGTAAAAAATTTCTTTTTTTTTTAATGAATAGTTACGGTAATTGCATTATGAAGTGAGTAAAGAAACGGAAGTAAAAGCACGAAAACGAAAAAGTATCATTTGCTGCGCGCATTTATGCTGACATTTATGCTGTCATTTATGCTGACATTTATGCTGACATTTATGCTGTTTTAGGCGAACACCAAAAACAAATAAAGGAGTCCAAAACAGCATATGCTGTATATTTATGCTGTCAAAAATGCACATATAGTGCAAGGCGAACGCACCCATAAGCTATCCTAAAAGAGCCGCCATCAAAATGTGGTCGACGTCATTTTATTAACCCACTCAAACATGGAATTGATCAAAGCCCTTGCCGCTCAATCCTCATGCAGTAGAATAAAATAAAGTAGAGGTAGTAACTATAAGAAAGTAAGGGATCTGCGGTATGGATTTCATTTGCCGAATCTACCCAATTTTTCTCTCATGGTTGTTTAATTAAAAAACACTGTGAAACAAATATCATTAACTGCAGCTCCTCAACAATAATAAAAATATAAAAAATCCTGATTAAATACTACAGTAAAAATAATGGATATAAAAAACATCTAGAATAACATATTATATTTTGGTTACATTACACCTAAAATTGTGCTAAGTAACTCAGTGCTGATTATGAATAGGCTAAGACAGTTTTAGATCGAATCATACACTTATAAATACTGCTAGAAATACTTGAGTAAACCACGGAAGGTTACGTCATGCCTTATACAATGCCAAAAAAAGAGATGCCCTGGTTGTTGGGAAGGAGGGTGATACAATTATAACTTCGGGAATTAAATAACTACAACTTTAGTTTTTGAAAGAACTACACTATTTAGTTGAAGGATTTGAATGTGAAGAATTTCGGTAACTGTCATAATGATTTTAATCCAGCTCAAATTTCAAATGAGTCGTCAGTATAGCTTCGGACATGTTAATTATGATATATAAATATTTACAAAGTTTCCATAATTAATTATTTATAGCTTATATTAATCCTTCACTTTTTTCCTTTATTTTTTTCTTTAATAATTACAATTTATCTTTTTTTTTTGAATAAATATACTATTTATTTATTTAGTTACATCCTTATTTTTCGTGTAGAAATTTTTACTATTATATTTGAATAATTAAGTAGTAAAGTACTCCCTCCGTCCCATCTTGACCGTCCTATTTACTATTTGGACATGTCGTTTGACTTCAATTTTTAACATATAAGATAATTAATTTTGAAAATTTAAGTTTTGCATATGATTCCTTACATGATAAACTATATAATACAAAAATTTAGTTTTATAAAATTATTTTTACCTTATATGTTTAATATTGAGGTGGAAAAACGTGCCAAAAGCAAACAGGACACTTATGACGGGACGGAGGTAGTAATATTTTTAAAAACTGTTTATCCATTTTCGAGATCCAAATCATTTTGTAAACCAACTAATTTACATTAACACATACATAATACATGTTAATATATAATATGTTTAATATTTTCTTGTACATTTTACATACTCAATCATTATGATTTTCTCCACTTAATAATTTAATATTATCCAGAAAATTCAAATAGAAATTAAGAGAATTTTTTTAAAAATATTTTTACTTATATTTTTAGTCTTATAATTATGACAAAGTAATATCATTAATCATCTTCATCAAATATATTTTACAAATTCTCAATTTAATTCATATAATTAAAATTAACATTTGAAAGTATAACTAATAATAGTGATGTGTTAGTGTAACATCCTATATGAGCAACTGTCCAATAACCTAACTCCTAGGTCATACAGATTTGAAACTAGCCACTCTAAGTCTTTTACTCTCAATTTAGCCTAAAAGTAAAAACTTTTGTTGTTTTAGTCAACACATGTGTATAGTTATAAACCACCCACATTATTACTTATAACAGTGGCAATTCGGGTTGATGGGTCGGGTTGAAGCTCACCCATACCCACCCGATTAAAATTATATTGACCTATACCCACCCAAAATAAACGGGTTACATATTTTCAAACCATACCCAACCCATATAAAATCATTGAACTCAAACCCGACCCATTTAACCCGTTTAAATACAAATACTTTTGTTTTTCTGCAGAATGATTAGTTGTCCCTAAAAGCGTGCACATGACGGTCATTTATTTCGAATCATTGTATGTCATTTTTCCAAATATCAATATTCTGTTAAATGGGTCAATAATCTAAGCCATAGCCGTTATTTGTACGGATGAAATTGTGTGGACGGTGGAGTTTGCATGATTAATGATTGAATAGTATTTAGGTTTTCAAACAAAGAGTGAATGATGGATATAGATTACCTAGAGAATGTATTTGGATTTATAAAATAATTATTTGTTGGGTCTAAAGAAGTGATAGTATTTTTGTTTGCTATTATACTAATAGTTATAGAATCAATACATATCCAAGTAAAATATACACATATTTATTTATTTATTTTAATTAAATTTAAAACGGGTCAGATTGAATTCAGGTTATGACCCTTAACCCATACCCAACCTATATATTTAATAGTAACTCATACCCGACCCAAAAATAAAATGGGTTAATAATCTTAATTAACCCATACCCCTATTTACGGGTTAGGTTTAGGTCGGGTTTATGGGTTGGATAAAAATTGTCACCCCTAGCGATGTAGGATGGGTTATTACAATTACTAATCAAGCATATACTAGAAACTGTGAACTTTATTTGAAGTCTACTCTAATAATTATTTCAACTCTATTCTATCAAAATGGAGATGGTGCAGCGCGGTCGCATAAAACATTGTGCGGATAGCTTAGTTGGCATCCCAGTCAGCAGTCTAGTCAGCTGCTGACCAGGTTACTTTTTATTATTTATTATTAAATTATTATATCTTTTAAAATATAAGTCCAAAATAAAAAAAATTACAACCATTACTCATCTAAATTCAAGCTCTTCAAAACAAGACCATACATGAATATATTTTGAGAAGTTTAATAATTTATATTAATTACATATACATATATATATATATATCCATATATTAATGATGCATATGAATGTAAACACAACATCATTTTTAGTATATCATAATATTTATTTTAATGAATCATAATATCAAAATTAATGAATCTTATCTTCATTTTAGTGTATCATCATAAACATGTAAAAATAAAAACAACTTAAATAATATACAAACAAAATAATATTTGGTATGTATGAAAAATACATGATTCACCGTAGAAGGTTTAAAATATATACACCATAAAACAATAATAATATACTACAAAACAATAATGATTTTTTATCGATTCCACAGTTTGTTATCTAAATCACCACTTATTAATTAACGAATCATAATATCAATTTTAATGAATCATAATATCAATTTTAATGAATCATAATATCAATTTTAATGAATTGTAATATCAATTTAATGAATCGTATCATCATTTTAGTGTATTAACAAAAATAAAAAAAAATTAAATAATAATATAACACAACAATATTTGGTATGTATGAAAAAAAATATATTCACTATATAAGGCTTAAAATACACCATACAACAATAGAATACACTACAAAACAATAATGATTTTTTATCTGTTCTAAAATTCATATCTAATTCACCACTTATTAGTTAATGAATGATAATATCAATTTTAATGAATCATAATATCAAAATTAATGAATCATATTATCATTTTAGTGTATCATCATACACATGTAATTTTTTAAAAAAAGTTGTCAAAAACATATCCATGACTGGTCTTGTTTTGAAGAGCTTGAATTTAGATGAATAATGATGGCTGTGTTCGGTGATGGTATATATGTGGTATAAATGTGGCATTTTTGAGTTTGACATTTTTGACAAAAAATGCCAAACCGCCATCACCGAACAACAATTTTTAAAACAACCACAAATATACAGCACAAAACAATCATAAGAAACCAACAATTTATGCTGCAAATATAATGAATACCGTAAACAGAAGCGGAGCCAGAAAACTGTAATAAGGGGGCGCGAATATTTTAATAATATTAATTAATATTTAAAAATTAATTTTTAATAAATTAATTAAAATTTTTAATATTTATAATTATATTTTAAAAATGATATTATATATTAAATATGCCACAAATTAAATTAAATTGAAATATATAGATTAATATATTATAAATTAGTTTTATTTTCCCTTTTTATTTTTAGTTTTTTTATAAAGATTGGTATACTAAATTATAAACTAATGAAAATAATATTGAACAATAGTTTTAAACTAGTAGTATTTTTCTAAATTTTTTATTCAGATATGGATAAATAGTCTTTTAAAACTATTACTATCTATCAATTATAAAAAATATTCTACAGGAAAAGAGTAAACTAATAAAAATTACGATGTAAACTTTCAATTATATCAAAATTATTAGAGTACAAAATATTTATAGTATATTTTAGAAATATCATTATTAGTATTCAACTTGCTAAGTAATGATTAATTACAAAACTGTTTGTACAAACTATTATGGTTTGTCAGTATATAAAAGTTATTATATGTTGGGAAAATTACATCGCCCACCCATGACGTTTGACGAAATTACACAGTCCACCCACGAGGTTTCAAAAATTACTTTGCCCACCCATGTGGTTTCCACAATTTTACATTCAGCAACTTTTTAAATATTTGATCAACTTAAAAGATGGTTAAATGTTGTTCAAAATTGATGAAACTTTACATGGATGATGCTAAGGTGTTATATTTTTGTTCAATGCCAAATCCAAAGTTTTTTAAGGTCATATATGACCTGTGGGACCCAATGAAACATGAGACACGTTCATCGGGTCCCACGGATCATATATGAGCTTAAAAAACGTTGGATTTCACGTTTTACCAAAATATAACACTTTAATATCGTCCATGTAAAGTTTCATCAAATTTGGATATCATTTAACCATCTTTTAAGTTGATCAAATATTAGAAAAGTGGCTGGATGTAAAATTGTGGAAACCGCATGGGTGGACAAAGTAATTTTTGAAACCTCGTGGGTGGGCTGTGTAATTTCGCCAAACGTCATGGGTGGGCGATGTAATTTTCCCTTATATGTTATATACCGTACTTAATAATTAAAGAATAATTTTATATGCTAATATACGTTATTTTTCATTTCTTGGCATATCCAGTATTAAATTTAAATTTATATTTTAGAATTTCATTAAATAATATTTAATTGAATAGAATATAATGTTTAACTATAAATATATATATTTAAAAATAAATATTTTATCAACAATTAAACAATATATAATAATAAAATAATAAGTGATAGCTATATTATATATTCACTTACAGTCAATTATTTTATTATTAGAAAGAATTATTTTTCATTTCAATGATATTATTTATTCTATTAAAAATTAAAATATCTTAAGCATTAATACATTTGAAATGTTATATTAAATACTAATATATAACCCGAAAAAATTTTATTTTTATATATAACATCTAATATATTTGCTCTAATACAACAAATGGTTTAGTCTTTATTTTTTTTTTTAATATATGTACAAAATTTAATTTATAAATTTATAAGAGAGTATTTTATTAGAATTGATAGATAGTAATAATTTTAAGAGACTATTTTATTCGTATCTAAATAAACAATTTAGAAAAACACAACTAGTTTAAAACTATTATTCTGTATTATTTTCATTAATTTATAATTTAGTATACCAATCTTTAAAAAAACACTAAAAATAAAAAAGGAAAAAAACTAATTTATATATATTTTAATCTATATATTTTAATTTTAATTTAATTTTGTGTCAAATTTGATATATAATATCATTTTTAAAATGTAATTATAAATATTGAAAATTAAATTAATTTATTAAAAATTAATTTTAATAAATTAATTAATATTATTAAAATATTTTCGCCCCCTTAATTACAGTTTTCTGGTTCCGCTTCTGTTTACGGTATTCATTATATTTGCAACATAAATTGTTGGTTGTTTTGTGCTAGTATATTTGTGACTGTTTTGAAAATTGGTGTTCGATGATGACGGTTTGGTATTTTTTATCAAAAATACCAAACTCAAAAATACCACATTTATACCATATATATGCCATGTCCGAATGGAGCCTTATGTTAAAGGCAGATTTTAATGCGTTTGGCGAAACGACGCCTAAAATAAAGAAAAGGTTGTTGCGGTGGTTTGGGCGGGGGATTGATCCATCACAGTTGACAAGAGGTTAAATGTTATCACGATCCTATCCACCATTGCATGAGATGCTTGTGTAGAGATGCGAGGTTGTGGAGATATGTGAATGTGAGCTGGAGCAGAATGTTTATTTTAGGCAATGGTTAGACAAAAGTTGGAACACGTGATTGAACTGGATTTATTAAAAGAAACAGTAAGTAGGGCTCTGTTCGGCATGGCTGTTTTGGCAGCATAAATGCAGCATATTTGACAGCAGCAATGCGCTGGTATAAATGCAGCATATTTGCTGGCAGGAATGTGCTGGCATAAATGCAACTGTTTTGAAAACTGCTGTTTGGCAGTACAGCATATATGCAGGCATGTTTGGTTAAGTTAGTTATATTGTAGTGCGTTTACCGTTTTTGTATTACAATAATAATTATTATATTACACTACGTAACTTTATTTTGATAATAAAAATAAATAAAAAAATTCACAAACAATAAAATTTTTATTTCTATTATTTAAGAAAAACTTGTAACTCCTAAATAATATATTTTTATTATCTAAATTTATAATTCTTATAAATATAAAAGCGTAAAAAAAGAGAAAAGCGTTTCAAATTTTCTGATAATGTTATGTGAATTTTAATAGTGAAATTATAACTTTTAATAATATATAATATATTTTGTAATTTTTGTATGTTAATAAATTTATATGCATTCATATTTCTATATACTATTTTAATATTTTAATTTATATATCAACAAATGCGTATATTTATTCGTTTTTTTAATTTTATTAATCTATGTGGTATTACAAATAATATATTATAGATTTGTATTATAAATGTGATTTTTTGTAAATTTGGCTAAAGATGTAGTACTATTTTTATAAAATTATTTAAAGCTTATGTAATTTTAAAAATAACGTAACTTGTAAATAAATTTCTTTTTTTTAAATCAATAGTCACAGTAATTGCATTATGAAGTAAGTAAAGAAACGGAAGTGAAAGCACGAAAACGAAAAAGTAGCATTTGCTGCGGGCATTTATGCTGACATTTATGTTGTCATTTATGCTGACTTATACTGACATTTATGCTGTTTTAGGCGAACAGCAAAAACAAATAAAGGAGTCCAAAACAGCATATGCTGTACATTTATGCTGTCAAAAATGCGCACTTATGCTGTAGATAGGGGTGTCATAACCGGTTAACCGGTTTTCGGTAACGGATTGTCGGTTAGTCAATTTGATAACCGGAACCGGTTCATTTAGAAGCGGTTAACCGGGACCGGTTAACCGTCGGTTTCGGTGCGGTTTTTCCGGTTTAACGGTTAACCGAAATGATGTAGATTTATGTGTTTTTTCTTATAGTTAGTAAACAATGGGTGGGTTATCCGGTTTTAGTGCGATATTAAACCGGTTAACCATCGTTTTTAATAAGATTTTATTGGTTTTGATATAATTCTAACTATTAACTATATAATTGTATATTTATATTGGTAAATCTAATAATTAACCGTATAGTTTTATACTTATATTCAAAAAAATTATAAAAATAATAAATTAAATGCTTTAACGGTTTTCGATTAACCGGATTCGTCAAAATCATAACCGGAACCGGAACCGGAACCGGGAATTAAACGGTTCGGTTAACCAAACCGGCAAGCGACTTCGGTTAATGTTAGGATGTTATTTATCCCGGTTTGCATTGGTCCGGTCTTGTTAATTATTGTTAGCTTTCCGGACCGGTTTAGTGGGCTGGTTCTGGTTTCTGTTTAAAGTAGTAGGGTTAGGTTAGATTGTAGTGTCTTCTTCCCGATAGTTCTCTCGTCTGTATTCCCGTCTTCTTCGTTTTGTAAGCCTTCCACTTGAATCCTTCAACTTCCATTGTCAATGAAAGATTAAGTTCTTCGGATTTTATCATGGTATCAGAGCAAAAGGTCATGGGATCTAGCTCTTAATTTCCGCTTATCGTTCTTCTTTCCTTTCCCGATCCGCTTGGTCTTGTTTTCTTTTTATCGCCATCGTTGTCGCCCTGGTTCTTGTCCCATTCTCGCGTCTTGAAGCATTATGGCTGAGGGTGTCGTCAACGAGGAGAACTCAGATTCCGGAAAGAATACTCTTGGATCTGAAACCACTGGAGGAGGCACAATCAGCATCGGAGACCCACTCTTTCTTGCATCTTCAGAACAAAACCTGGCCAGGCGCTTGCTGCAAAGTATGACGGGGGTCCCGGTTTCTCGCGCTGGAGACACCAAATTGAGATTGCTCTCGGATCGAAGAACAAATTGTGTTTTGTGGACGGCACCTTCGAGAAACCCACGGATTCCACTGTTCGCGCAGAAGCCTGGAAGCGCTGTGACAACATGGTGCGCTCATGGATCCTAATGAGTTTGGAGAAGAGGGTGGCCGACACGGTTTTGTTCCGCTCCTCAGCAGCGAAGATTTGGGAAGACTTAGCAGCAAGGTATGACCAGGTCGATGCGACGCGCATGTATGAACTTGAGCGCCGTCTGGCTAACACGCTTCAAGGGAATGACTCGATTGGAGAGTATTTTGCTAAGCTGAGGGGAGTTTGGGATGAAATCGACACAGCTTCCTCACTCCCGGTCTGCTCCTGCTCAACAGACAAGGCCTTCAAGGATTACATCAAGAATCAACGACTAATCAAGTTCTTGGTGGGCCTCAATGATCGCTATAGTGCAGCAAGGGAGAATATCCTAATGATCTCTCCCCCACCGAGTATCGAGCAAGCTTTTTCCCTGCTAATACAGCAAGAACGACAGAAAGGACTAGCAAATGCACCAATGCCGGACACAGAAGGTCCAGTAGCATTTTCTGCAAGTCAAGGAAAAAGGGTTCTTGGTCGGGGACAATCCTTTGGAGGAAAGAGGACTACGCTGCAATGTTCTTACTGCCACAAGACTGGCCATACCGAAGACAAATGTTTTCAGAAACATGGCTTTCCATCGGGTTGGAAATCGGGAAGGGAAAAGAAAGTTGCAGCAAATCAAGCTGGTGAATCGAAGGAAGATGGTATTAAAGATCCATATGGAGGAAGCCTAACCCCAGAGCAAGTCAACCAGCTACTAGCTTACATAAGCAAGACACAAATCAGAGACAAGGAGAATCCTACTGCTGAATCCAACTGCGGATTCATAGGTAATACTCTATCTCAAATTCAAAAAGGTAGGACTTTCAATAATTATAGAATGTTTAATCTTGCCGGGAATTTTGAATGCAAAGACACTGAATGGATTATTGATAGTGGCGCATCAGACCACATGTGCGGTCAGTTGTCTCTGTTTCATGAAGTCTCCTTCCTGGATAAAACCCACACTGTAGGAATGCCCGATGGACATCCCCAATCTGTTAAGTTAATAGGAAACATTAAGGTGAATAATATGATAGTGCTCAGAGATGTGTTATTTGTGCCTAGCTTTAGGTTTGGCCTTATATCTGTGAATAAGCTTGCTAGTCAAATGAATGCTAGGCTGGTTTTTGATTCGAATTGTTGTGTTTATCAGGCCTGTGACCACCGGGAGGAAGTGGAGATTGGCCGGATTCACAGGGGCCTTTATATCCTTGATAAGAATTGTGATAGAAAGAAACGGAACTGTTTTAGTGCTAACAATGTAGAGGATATACATCTGGAATCAGATCATAGGTGTAACAACAGTCTAGGTCTGTGGCACTGTAGGTTGGGTCATTTACCCAAGCAAAGGATTTCAAAAATGGGCTTGATTAAGGAAAAGTCTTTACTTGAGCTTTTGTGTGTGAACCTTGTAACAGAGCCAAGAGCCATAGATAGATTAGCTTTTCCCTCAAGTTCAATAAAGAGTAAAGATGTTTTTGAATTAATCCATGTTGATCTTTGGGGTCCCTATAATCAGAAGACTCATGATGGTTTCTCTTATTTTTTAACGATTGTTGATGATAAAAGCCGTGTCACTTGGACACAATTGTGCAAGTTTAAATCTGAAGCTTTAGGCCTTATTATCAGTTTCATTAGTATGATAGAAAACCAATTCAACAAAAGGATTAAGTGTGTTAGGTCTGATAATGCCCTAGAGCTAGGGAGTTCTAAGGCTGGGATAGAGTTCTTTAAACTGAAGGGGATAAAACACCAAACTACCTGCTCATATACACCACAGCAAAATGGTGTGGCTGAGAGGAAGCATAGACACATACTAGAAAACAGCTAGAGCTCTCATGTTCCACTCTTCTATGCCTAAGGAGTTTTGGGGGGAAAGTATTTTAACTGCCACCTATCTGATCAATAGGATGCCCTTGACAAGTATTGAAAATAAAACTCCTTTTGAGATCATTAATGGGAACAAGCCTGATTACTCCTTCCTTAGAAGCTTTGGTTGCCTCTGTTTTGCACACCTTAACAAAAATCAAAAATGATAAGTTTCTGTTCAAATCTGTGAAGTGTGTGTTTCTTGGGTATGGTCAAAATAAAAAGGGATTCAGACTTTATGACCTGGACAATAAGAGAATCATTTATAGCAGAGACGTTGTTTTTCATGAACAAGTGTATCCTTTTAGGAAATTGCAAGATAATCCCGTGGAGGTTATTCCTGCTGGATCACCAAAAGGTTCCATAATTCTTGAGGATGATTTTTATTTGTTTGAAACTGATCAAAATGAAACAAGTATAAGACAGAGGGACCAAGAGGGACAAGCTCCACAGCATGTAATTCGTGATGCAGAGGAAGCTGAGGAAAGTAGCAGTCCTCTCCAAGGGGCCAGAAATGATTCTGCACTAGAGGAGAATTCCACTCCAGAAGAGACTGCTGAAGAAGCTGCAACAGGCCCAGAAGAAGGAGGAGAACAAGTCCTCAGAAGGTCCGAAAGAATCAGAAGTTTGCCCAAATACTTGGAAGATTTTGTTGTTGGCACATCTGCTTCACAAAAAGATAAGTATTCTCTGAAACACTTTCCTGATTATTTCTCTCAAATACTACAAGATAGAATAACTTTTGCTAATTCTGCCAATACCAGCATGCATAATTTTGAGTCTGAGACTGTTTGTTTGCATGAGGATGATAGCATTGTTGGGAGCAAGAATCTGTCTCACACTCTAGGCATAATTCTTACTGATAAACATAGTTTTTCTTGTCTGCATGCTGAGGTAATGAATTGGTAGAACCTGTTAGTTATGAGGAGGCCATTAAGGATGATAGATGGAAGAATGCTATGAAGGATGAATTTCTAGCTCTGGAAAGTAACAATACTTGGAATTTAACTAATTTGCCAGAGGGGGTAAAGCCAATCAAGTGTAAGTGGGTGTATAAGATTAAGTATAAGGCTGATGGTAGTGTAGAAAGGTTTAAGGCTAGGTTAGTAGCCAAGGGGTATACACAGAGGTATGGAATCGACTATCTAGAGACTTTTTCCCTGTTGTTAAGTTCACCACCATCAAGGCTTTAGTCATAATCGCCACTAAGAGGAATTGGTTAATAAGCCAGTTAGATATTAATAACGCTTTCCTCCATGGAGAATTGGAAGAAGATGTGTATATGGAAATTCCTCAAGGACATAGAGAGGTTGGTTCTGGAAAAATTTGTAAGTTGAATAAATCTCTTTATGGCCTAAAGCAGGCATCGAGACAATGGCATTATAAGCTTAGTATGTTCCTGAAATCTTTTGGCTTTATCCAGTCTCTGAATGACTATGCACTTTTTGTTAGGACTAATAACAATCTGGTCTGTTATCTGATTGTTTATGTGGACGACATACTAATCACTGGTAATGATACTGGTTTGATAAGTGCTGTAAAACATGGTCTGAATAAAGAGTTCAAAATTAAAGACTTAGGAAGACACATTTCTTTTTGGGCATGCAATTTTTACACACAACAGAGGGGGTTGTTTTGACTCAGAGGAAGTATTGTATAGACTTGTTGACTGAGTTTGATAGTTTAAAAGGGAAAACAGCTGTCAGTCCCTTAGATTATGTTGCTAAACTTAGGAGGGACGATGGTAAACCTTTGACAGACCCTCTTTGTACAGGAGACTGGTGGGTAAGATCAGTTATCTGGCACACAGTAGGCCTGATTTGAATTTTAGTATTCAGATTCTAAGTCAGTTTCTAAGTAGTCCTTCAGATATTCACTTAAAGGCTGCCTTGCATGTTTTGAGTTATATTAAGGGGACTTTGAACTATGGATTGTTTTTCAATTCAAGAAATGATTTTAAACTAATTGCCTATTGTGACTCTGATTGGGCAGGATGTCCCAATACAAGGAAGTCCATTAGTGGTTATTTTATACAGCTTGGTGGAAGTCCCTTATCCTGGAAATCGAAGAAGCAGACAACAGTTGCTCTATCCTCAGCAGAGGCGGAGTACAGAGCTATGAGGAACGTCACTGCTGAGCTGAGCTGGGTTACCAGAATTTTAGCAGAGCTTGGAGTGGAGCATATTCAGCCGGTTCCTGTGAAGTCTGATAGTCAGTCGGCAATTTACATTGCTAGGAACCCTGTATTGCACGAAAGAACGAAGCACATTGAGCTGGACGTTCATTTCGTGAGGCAAAAGTTGCAGGAAGGGATGATGATTGTTGAGTTTGTAACTTCAGAGAACCAAGTAGCAGATGTTCTGACCAAGATCTTGCCGGGAAGGCATACCCCTTTCAGATGAAGAGGATGGGGCTTAAGTTGGATGTAGATTGATTTTCTCTGTATCGTGGTGCTCTTCTGTGTATGTTTTGGCAAAACTCATAAGGTGTTTACCTTATGGTTTTGAGAGGGGGTGTTAGGATGTTATTTATCACGGTTTGCATTGGTCCGGTCTTGTTAATTATTTGTTAGCTTTCCGGACCGGTTTAGTGGGCTTGGTTCTGGTTTCTGTTTAAAGTAGTAGGGTTAGGTTAGATTGTAGTTGTCTTCTTCCCGATAGTTCTCTCGGTCTGTATTCCCGTCTTCTTCGTTTTGTAAGCCTTCCACTTGAATCCTTCAACTTCCATTGTCAATGAAAGATTAAGTTCTTCGGATTTTATCAGTTAACCGGATTTCCGGTTTCGGTTTCACCGGTTCCGGTCCGGGGTCGGTTGACGGTTCCGATTTCCATGAACACCCCTACTGTAGACGAACACAACCTAGTCGTCATACCACACGTGGATAGTATGAGGTTGTAGGCAGAAATCAACTTGGAATACCCATGAACACACACACACTCATCACACTGCTGTTCTAGTGGTCCCCATACTGGATCCGTCTTCCATCTTTCTGCACTGCTGCTCTTCTCCTTAATTTGCGAGCTCCATCACGTTGATCATGGCAGAAGCCCTATCAGACACAGCTAACATCACCTCCGCAAAATTGTACTATACTTACTCTGTTCTGTTCTGTTGTGAACGCATGCGTGTGAAGATGGGATCGGTCTGTTTTTTTTTTTTACAAGCTAGCTAACACAGTTGAAAAAAAATATGGTATTGTGAAAATTTATATAAAAGAAGTATATATTAGACATAGTTTTTAAAGTATATGATACATAAATAAAGCAAATTCACCAATATATAATCTGAACCCAGCTGCTGCACAGCAGCTAGCTTCTTCTGAAAAGCTAGAGTATAACTAGGGTTGTCTAAGGCCCTGTTCTGAAGCTAGATTATGTGAGCAAAACGCTACTTCAACTAGCTTCTTATTTTTCAGAATTGCAATACAACCCCCATATTTTTAACAAATGAAGGATAATACCAAAAACCACTATAAAGTATAAACGTATGGAATCTAATTTCTAATACACAATACAGATGTATTTTTAACCGTTTAAAACACTTTATACAGTGTAAATAAAAGTATTTAAAACAAAATTTTACCACATACATAACCGCCCTCAACTTCAGAAACACAGTCAATCGCCCACTACATGAACCTGGTGAATGTTACCCGGTTCATAACTGGCTGCGGTTGCGAAGTCTATTAAGTTACCGGTTGTTGTTAACATTTTCTGCTGAAATTTGTTTTGTTTGCTAAATCTGATATTATTTCAATAGGAAAAACCATATCGTCCACCATGACTTTTGGTAAAATTACACATCCCACCCATGAAGGTTTTAAAAAATATTTTCCCCACTTAATTAGTTCTCCGTTTTACATCCAACAACTTTTTATTTTTATTCAATGTAGAAGATGCTTAATGTTGTCCAAAATTGATGAAAATTTATATGGATGATGCTAACGTATTATATTTTGATCCAGCGCAATATCCAAAGTTTTAAGCTCATATGTGACCAGTGGACCCCAATGAAACATGTGACATGTGAACGTGTTTTCATTGGGTCCCACATGTCACATGTAAGATTAAAACCTTTGATTTGACACTAGACCAAAATATAACACTTTATAGCATCATCCATGAAAAGTTTCATCAAGTTTGGACAACTTGTAAGCATCTCATAAGTTGAAAGAAAATTGTTGGATGTAAAACCGGGGAAACCATATGGTTGGGGAAAAAATTTTTAAAACTTAATAGATGGATTGTGTAATTCACCAAATGTCATAGGTGGGATATAATTTTTTCTTTTTTTGCTACGGATGGTGAAACAACCCGAAGGATGTTAAACAACATACAAAGATAAAAAAATTACTATATAATATCTAATTTTTATAATAACTATTTATAATTAACGATTTGTTATTGTATATGATTTTTGTAACACCCCAACCGTTAAGCTCGTCATTACCTCATAAATTGTCACCAATTACTCTTACTCACGCAGCGGAACTCTAATTACAACGAGGGGTGAAACAACGCCAATAGCCACCCATATGGCTAACCAGGCCTTCCTTACATACCGTAACGGTCTGATGAACTGGAACAACCGAGTACACAACATAAATTCAATACTCAAATCATTTCTTTACTATACCGAGTCTACAATGAATGGATGCCGACAACATATTCGGTCTTACACCTCCTTCAATACATAAGTAATTAAAACTACTACCCATGCGACCCACCGACCCCGTCCTACTCTCGAACGGTAACATCTTCGGTGTACCTGTAAAATAAAAACATCGCCCCTAGGGGCTCAGCTTAACGCTGCATACGAAATTCGCATACCCCGAGCGCTAACCGGGGTACGCCGACTACTTTTGTCGGATATACATGGAGTTCATTAGTCAAACAACATGCATCATAGCAATACAATATAAATGTGTATTACTCACGGAATCTACATCCAATCACGGAACACGATACCTAACTAACATAACAAGGTTGTTAGTGGTAACTGGTTACTCTTAGGCCTGAGGGTTATTCCTCACTATGCCTTGTTTACTTATTCAATACCTCACCCGCTCTCTCGGGTTACTTATTCATATACACCCATTCTCTTGGGCTACTCGTACTATACTCACCCACACTCTCGGGTTACTTATTCTCATTATCTCACCCATACTCTTGGGTTATTTACATTCATTATCTCACCCACACTCTTGGGTTATTATACTCATTATCTCACCCACACTCTTGGGTTATTATACTCAAGCTCTTGTAGATTCTCGAGACACTATAGGTCTCCTACATCACGCTTGTTACTCTTAATACATACTTAGGCCAAAACTCATGGCTCTCTAGCATAGTCTTACTTCCCCGGTTTCGACCCTACTCTGGGTCTAGCATGGTGGGAAGGTTCAACTAGCACGGAACTCTCTCTTAGTTCCTATCTCTTTTACTTAGGTCCGACTACTCTCAGACTACTCTCGTTCCCATACACTCCTCTCTCGGAGTTATAATATTATCATGTATATTAGTCTAGAAGCATCGCTCTCGATGTTTCTAATGACTTGGGAACATTACTTTAGTTCGGTTAATCTTAGGTTTTAAGAGTTACCATACATTTACTTACTCATACTTTCGGTTACTTGCATATACCAGGTAAAATCCTCATATAGGAGGTCAACCATGTCTCAAGGGAGCTACTAATCCCTCAGGTCTCTTTACCCTCATCGCTAGTTCACATCTTCGAACTATCTTAAATCCTCTTGAAGGAGGTTCACTTATCTTTCCACTCTCATTTGTTTCGTGGATTGTTTCAATGTGGTTTTCTAACCATTATCGGGTATTTACTCAACCCGTACATCTCCTCACATTCTAGGGAGTTCATATGTTTGCGTTATCGTTATGCTTTAACGGATAGTTTGTGTGTTTGCACGTTTGCGTTATCATAAGCACCGACCCGATCTAGGGGTCTCTAGCCAACGTTACTCACTACGAGTCGGTCCATTCACTATGTTAGACCACACCGGCATACAAGTATGTTAGCTCATTCAACATACAACAGGCATGATAATATCAAACAAGGGATTATTTTCATGCTTTAATCTTGATTAAGCCGGCACAACAAACACACAAATCAACGTAACTCGGTTAGCATGCGGAGTATGAGAAAATCATACCTTTCACCGGGGTTTTACTTTTACTGTGTCATCTCACCTTGCTCAGGTCAACACGATCCTCTGATAACGTTTCAAACATTATTATTAATACTAAGCTCATACGGAACATAATTAAATGTTATTCCCGTATTACCCCGTTATCCCGTTTACTCGGTTTTACTCTAGTTAATTTGAGTTCTCACTTCTTAATCACTTCTAACACTTTCTTACACTTCCTAGGCCTTTACATGTCACCAAACAAGGCCTTAACATCTTATAACATCATTAACATTCAAACCCCCATCATTTAAAACCTTTAAAATGCTCTCTGTAGGTTTCTGGGGGTGGTCCGGGACTTGGTCCCTATCTTAAGTCCCGGACCAAAGCATTACTAAACTCTCGGGTTGTTTTCCTACCATGGTCCGGGACCTTGTCCTTATCCCAAGTCCCGGACCAGCATGAATGTTCAGTCTCGGCCTATTTAAATGGGGTGGTCCGGGACCTTGTCCTTACCCCAAGTCCCGACCAAGTGCAGGGTAAACTCTCGACCTTATTTTAGGGGGTGGTCCGGGACCTGTCCATGGACCAAGTCCCGGACCCTGCTGCAGTTTTGACAGATTTGGCATTTTCCAAATCTGTTACAACCTCTTTCTTTCACCATTGTCTTTCCAATCTTTCCCACTTATAATCACATGTTTTAGCACTTAATTACTCACATAAACCACCTTAAACTAAGCACCAAGTGCACACACAAACTCTAGTTAATTTCACTTAAAACTCACTTACACTTTCACAAAAACTAGTCCTTGTTTTCCCTTAACTCTTGTAACAGATTTGGTAACTTCTTTTACCATTCAAACAATGCCATTTCCAGCACTTCCATTGACATTATTTCTTCTCCTCATACACACTTCTCCTTAGTTTGGTTTCCAAATCATTAACCAACCACTTAAATCCCTTAAACACACCTAGTTTCTTCCTTAACATAAAACACTCAAGACTATCCATTCCTAGGTGAATTTTGACAGCACTTACTTGCTTTCCTAAGCATTTTCACCACACTAAATATACTCACAAACACAATCTTCACCCCTGTTTTGTTTAGGCATCAATAACACATCAAATTCCCATTGTTCACACAAATAAACTAGCTTAGTCCCAAGCTTATTTCTCACACTTAAACAACCTTAAACATCCTCATTCCCACTCAATATTGTTGTACCAAGACTACACCAATTCAAGGACATTAAATCAATTCTCAAATTTGTTTTACGAGTCAAATAAAAACCACACAAGGTGAGCTTTACCTTGTTTGTTTTCGGTTTTCCTTCTCTTCTTCCTCTTTCTTTGCTCCCTCTTATCTTCTTGTTTTCACAACACACAAGGGGGTCTAGATTGCCATCTACAATCATATCCCCATACACACATTTCAAGCTCATTAATTCAATTTTTCCATACAAAAACTAGTATTTCAAAAACTAGTTTTTAGGCTCTAGCTTAGATATTACCTTAGAGTATTCAAAAGGATGGCTTGGCAATCAATTGATGGAGTTCCCAAGCTTCCACAAGAGCAAGGAGCTCACGGCGAAATGGGGAAATTTTCAACGTGGAGAATTTTTTTCCCAAAATGGAAGAACAAGCTAGGAATGATGAGCTTTGCTTATATTCTTACCTTAGCGCATTAAGGAGATGATGGAGAGTCAAAATAAGCTCTTCTAGCTTCAAAAGCTCCAACACCCATGGAAGTGAAGGTGGAGGAAACAGATTTTGAGGGGTACAAAACGTAGCCCTCGCCGATACAAATCTAACGGTACTATTTTTGTGCGATTCGGTGAAGAAATGAGCAAGTTTAGAGGAGGAAGAAGAGGGGCTGTTTGCTTGCCTTCTCGAATCGGTAATTACAGAGGATGAAGAAGAAGCTCACAGAGAGCTGGGGCAGTACGTGAGAAATAAGGAAGAAGGAAGGGAGGTGAGAGGTAAGTAACTTACTTTTTACTTTTACTTTATACTATTGCTTTATTTACTTATTTGTTCTGTTATTACTTAATAGCTAGCAAGCTATTAATGGGTGTACACTTATAATTAAAACCGGCCCACATAATTAATAGCCCGGGTCGTTTTTCGTCTTTTCGAATAAACGCGTTTTGTCTTGTTTCGACACTATTCATTACCGGGCCTGTTTTCCGGAATTTTGCCGTTTAATTAATTTTAATGGTTACTAAGCTTCCATTAATACTAATTATAGTTATTTAATCAACTATAATTTTTACGGGTCCGTTTGACCACTTAAAGTCACGTTTTCGGGTTTTCCTCGAAAAACGTGCTTAAAAACTCCGTTAGCGTTTTAATCCATTATTTGGATCCGTTTCTTCGGGAATCATCCCCGTATACTAATTAGGCCTAACCAAGCCTTAGGAATCCATCTCGGATCCTTACGAGATATATCTCTTATTTAAATTTAATGCGCATTTTAGCGTTTTTCGCGTTTAACACATTTTCTCTTTTCTTTTGGTTTTATTCTTTTTACCAATACTCTCTAGGCACATTAGGCCCTTAATAAATTTTATTAGAGTAACTAAATCACCATTATCAGGTCCGGGGTATTAAAATCTACCCCCCTTAAGGAACTTTGCCCTCAAAGTTGGCGAATCTAATATGGTTGGTCTCATGGCATTCTATGCCGAGGTTACAATACATGTATAACCTACAGACTCCACTAGTCCGTCTCATTTCACACTACACATACCACACATATATCACAGCATGTATAGCAATCAAAAATACTCTTTGTCTTCTCTCCATGGAATCGGTCCGAAGACAAGAAGGCACTACAGTCCTCGAATCCATATTGGAGTAATAACTACTGATCCCTCAGGTACCGGTCACGTTGAACACTTACTCTTTCTGGTTCACGGCCGCTTCATGACAAATGGGCACTTACTCTCTCTGGCCCACGGTCCCTTCGGTTCTGATCAAAACGTTACACATATACATATCCTCAGGCACACTGGTTGACTCACTCAACACAGGAACTCTCAGGGTACTCCCCCGTCCCGCTGCCTTTGAAAAATCACACACTGACACCGCCCCACCGGTCACTTAGGACCGCCGCACGTACGTGTAATGGTTTCAAAACTAATACACGCCCACCGTTCTACCGGTCATCAAGACTTAAGGCCACAGCCATCGGCGGGTGATAGCAGTTTAAAACCAGTTTTCATTTCCATCTTCATACTGAAGAAATTTCCTTTTTAAATTCTGTTTGGAAATTGTTTTTAAAACATCACACAACTCCAAATCAAATTTATGGTAGCTGCATCTTTTCTTAACGTGATTACTTGTGTCCACTTTGAAATACCCCAAACCTTAATATGTTAATTAACTATGTAATTATAATTTTCTAAGGCTAATTAAGTCCTTAAGATTATTGGTGAAGAAATAAAACCAAAAAGAATAAGAACATGCGTAAAAGTCACAAAACGTGAAACCACGTATTTAATTATTTTAGGAGGTACATAACCTTCGTTTAGAGTGATAATGTATTTTTATACCTTAATTACACATTAATAACATGTGGGAAAATTCCGAAGAAGAAACGGATTCAAACCATGCGTAAACGCTAACGGAGTCCTAAAACGCGTTTTCGAGAAAATCCGGAAAACGTGATTTTAAACAGTTAATGACCCCGTAAAAATAATAGTTGATTATGTAACAATAATTAAACAAATGGGAGTATAATAACCATTAAAATTAAATAAACGAGAAAATTCCGGAAAACGACCGGTTAGTGAATAGTACTAAAACCGGGTAAATTAATGGGCGTTTTCTGTAAAGACGAAAAACGACCCGGGCTATTATTTAATGTGGGCCGGTTTTAATTAATAAGTGTACACCCATTAATAGCTTGCTAGCTATTAAGTAATAACAGACAAATAAATAAATAAGTGAAGTAAATAGTATAAAGTAAAAAGTAAAAAAAAATACTTACCTCTCACCTTCTATTCCTCTTCACGATTTACTCCAGGCTTTGCAACTTCTTCTTCTTCCTCTGTACGTGCGACACACCAACAGCACCAAACCCTCTCCTTGTTTCAACTCTATCTTGCTCGTTCCTCCACCGAATCACACGAAATTTGTACCGTTGAACTCCTCTCGGTGAGAGCTTCGATTTCCACCCAACAAAGTTTTGATTCCTCCATTTTTCATCTCCATTCCACCCAACAAAGTTCGATTCCTCCATTTTCATCTCCATTGATGTTGGAGCTTTTGAAGTGTGAAGAGTTGATTCAACCCTTCTTCTCTTCCTTAGTGCCTTAAGGTATTAATAAGTAAGTGTTTAGATCATTTCAAGCTCATTCTTGCCATTTGTGAGATTTTTCCCTTACGGTTGGAATTTCCCTCATTTCAGTCGCGGCCGTATGTTTTTGTGGTGTTGGAAAACTTCTCCAATTGATTGCCAAGCCACCCATTTGGGTTCTCTAGAGGTAAAATCTAGACTAAACTTTGAAAACTAGCTCTTAAAATATATATTAGGTTTTGTGGAGGAAAAGTGAATTGATTGTTGTATGTGTGTGATGGGCTGCGGTTGTAGTTGGCAATCCAAAGCCCTTGTGTGTGGTGTGGAAAACAAGAGGAGAAAGAGGGAACAAGATAAAGAGGAAGAAGAGGAGTGAAAACTGAAAGTAAAGCAAGGTAAAGAGCTTACCTTGTATTGGTTTTATTTCCTTGTGAAGTTGGTGTTGATGTTGAAAAAAAAAAACCTTGAGCTTGTGTAGCCCTGGGACTGTAATATTGTTATTTGAAACAGGATGTATTAATGTGTTAGAGTGTGTAAAATAAACTTAGAAGTTAAGCTAGTTTACATGTGTGAACAAGTGGGATTTTTATGTGTTGTTTGTGTTTAAACCAAACAGGTGGGAGTTGTGTGTTGTGAACTTTTGTAGTGTGGTGAAAATGCTTAGGGAAGTAAATAGGTGCTGTCAAAATTCACCTAGGGTGGATGGTTTGAGTGTTCTGTTTAAAGGAAGAAACTAGGTTGTTTAAGAAGGTTAAGTTGAGTGGTTTAAGTTTTTGAGAGCCTAACTAAGAAGATGAGGGTGGCTGGGAGCAAAATAATGTCATTTGAGTGATAGTTATGGCATCAGTAGGAGAGGTTTGAATGGCTTAAAAGGGAAACCAAAATATGTTACAAGCCGATAGAAAACAAGTGAGGATAACTAGCTTTGTAAGCGAGAAGAATCTAAGTAAAATTAACTAGATTGGTGAGTGTACTTGGTGTTTGGTTTAAGGTGGTTTAGGTGGGTAATTAGGCACTAAAACATGAAGATTTTAGTTGGTGAAGGTTGGTTAATCAATGGGTAAAGAGAGAACCTGTAACAGAGGAAGAAACTGTCAAAATTGTGAATCTGTAGCAGGGTCCGGGACTTAGGTCCAGGACCAAGTCCCGGACCACCCCTAAAATTTCCCCCGAGAGTGCTCTTTTTTTGGTCCGGGACCTAACTCCATGCCCAAGTCCCGGACCATATGCAATTTAAAGGCCGAGAGTACACTACCCTTCTGGTCCGGGACTTAAGTCCCGTATGAGGTCCCGGACCAGTGCAGAATGAAAAAAAAGAGTTTTAAGTGGGTTATAAGCTAGGGAATGGATGGAAATGATGTTATAAGATGTTAAGGAGTTGTTTGGTGACTTATAAAGGTCCTGTGAAGTATAAACAAGTGTTGGAAGTGAGTGAGTAAGTTAAGGAATTATGTACACTAAGTTAAACCGAACCAACGGGATAACGGGTGAGTACGGGAATATTAGAAGTTAACATACCGTAAAACTTTGTTGTTAATAAAACATTTGCATTACTATCAGTGTTCAAACTACCCGGGGAGCGTGAGATGACGCGTTGGAGTGAACCCTCGGAACACGGTAGAGTAACCCACGGTGACAGGTATGGTTTTCTTGCAACCTGTGTCCTACCGGATTACACCGGCTTGTATGCCAATGTGTTTTTCTGTGTGTTTGCCACCTTGCAAGATAAAGCATGAAATGAGTTTACAGTAATTCATTATTGTGGCGTAATTAATTCCGATACCGCTTAACCTTAGTTATGTGTAAATAATAGTTAACCGACTTTAGGTTCACACAAGAGATCGGTATTCGGAATAAACGTCCCACCCATGGGAACGTTCTAACTACGGCTATCCGTGCGTTAGTGTATGTTGTTATTATGAGTGGTGTATGTGACTTGTTGGATATGTTGTTGTTGTTATTGGATACAGTTATTCATGTTTGTTAAAAGGGGATATTACTCCCCATATGTGTCTAACCGAGTTAGTAACACTATGTGATGTATGTATGTGGTAAGTTCCATAAGGGAACCTCTAACTATTAAGTATATGTTATGTATGGAGAGGAATCCGGTTGTTCCGGTCGCGCGTGTTGTTGGGAGTTAATACATATATGAGAATTAACTCCCATCCTGGTATGTTAGGGTTGTTTTCCTTCATTGGATTTCGACCTCCCACTAGCTTAGCCAAAGCTTACCTACCCGACCTCCACATCGGGCTAGGAGGGAAATTATGTATAATGTTGGTAGGGTGTCGATGCCTAAGTTCGCTTCGACTCCCTCTTTGTTATGTTACGGTTGTTCTTCCTCCTGGAATTACAACCACCCACAAGCTTAACCAAGGCTTACCTACCTCATCACTATTGGAGTTAGGGGAAACTATGTATGTTGTGATCGGTCCTATATGAGGCCGCCACTCAAGTAAAGGAAATGTATGTATGTTGTGCTCGGGCTTATATTACCCCGGCATTCCCTAAATAAAGTTTATCCTCTCAGAGGAGAGAAATTAAGTTGAGTATGTTATAAAGTGAAGTGTACTGTTATTGAGTGTGTGTGTTAATTTGTGTTTGTGCCCTATTAATGATTGTTTGCTTATAAGCATGATATGTATGTGAGTTTGTGCATGTTTGAAATAAATCAACCGCATGCTAAGACGACAAATAGTTGTGCGTGGCCCGGTAGCATGCGGGCTGCGGGATTACCATACCAGCAAAGGTGCTGACCCCCTTTGGGGGCTCCCATACTTTTCAGGTACAAGGTACTGGAAGCCGTTCGAGAGTAGGACGGGGTAGTGTTGTATGTGGTAGTCATGAATTGTGGATGTATTATAGGTGTAGTAAGACCGAAAATGTATCGGCGTTAGTTGGTAATTACTCGGTACAGCTGTAATGTAAGTGTATAATGACTGTTGGACCTGGAACGGGATTTATGTGTAGTCGCTCGGGAATTTAGTCATCAGACCGGTACAATGTATGTATGTTAGCCTTGTTAGCCACGTGGGTGGCTAACGGCGTGTAACACCAAAGAGTTAAGTGATGTTGTGAGTTATGAATTCCACTGCGATATGTTTTATTAAGTGTGTTGTTAGTAGTTGGGGTGTTACAAAAAGTGGTATCAGAGCGAAGTATCGCTCTGATGACTGAAATACCGAGCTTAGGAAGTACCGAGTTAAGAGTTCAGTGCCTTGGGTTAAAGGTTGAGTGATAGCGTGAGGAGTACGCTAGTTAGGGAAATACCAGTGTGTACTGGATACCTACAGTATCCATCCCGCCCTCCACAAACCCTATTTTATAACTCGGGAAAGAACGCCAGAGAGATGAGAGTCATCTCTTACTCGGGAAAACCCGATCTGGCTGTTGTTAATGTCCTTAAAGTACGGAGAACCAGTCACACGGTAGATCCCGAAAGGCGTGAATCCCGAAGACGGTCTCCATTTTAACAATATTAATCGCTCTTGTTAGCGAAAAGTGGGAATCTTATGCATGAGGAATGGAATTTCCAGCACCCTGGGTCGACATGCGAAGCATCGAGGACAACCAGCTTGCAAGAATAACCGTGCAACAGTGTTTAAGTGAAGTAGTAGAACCCGAGACGAGTGTCTACGGGACTACAATGTTAACTAACACACCAATGGTATACCAACCGATTAAGGAACTACAAACGTAGTACGAGGAGGATACAATACTAAGTAAAAGGGGTCTCCCAGAATGGGAAACACCCTAGTTAATGGTTGTCTGTGAAGACACTGAGAAGTACCCAGGAATGCTGTTAAGACTGTAAGGTCGAGTAAGGGCCAGCAAGGCCATGATGTTTGTGCGGATGAAAACAACACCGCAACCAGTGTGTATTGAACCGATACCAGTAGCATGGCGCCTTGCCATGGCAAGTGCTGCTACAACAAGGTTGTTGGGAGATTTTTTTTTTAGCAAGTTACCAAAGTAGTTAGCAAGTACAAAGTACAGTAAAGCACCATGAAGTTAAGTGGGATTATCATAACCGTGGAAGGGCTTATTAGCCTGACCTCAGCGCTTGGAGACACACCAGTCAGCAGGAAGCTAGACTTGGATAAGGCAAGAAACGTTGTAAAACCACGGAAATTTTCTTTAAACCTAAAATCATTTTTCTGTCAAACTCTTTTCAAAACCAGATTTTCTTTCAAACCCATTTTATTTCAATTCTTCTTTTCTTAAAACCAAACCAGAAGACCTACGCGGGCCTCAGTGCCACATGGTAGGTAAGTTTTACCCGGTTACTTTTAAACAACCGGATGGAAACCGGTAAACCCAAGGGTAACAACCCGAGGGAATGGAGTGAGTTCATAATAATACAACAGTGGATACACTTCCCTTGATTAAGTTCGGGAAGCATGGAATGCATATTATCATAGGATAATATAAGAGGAGTTGACAACAGAATACTTCACCTAGGCGTGTGACGGACACTACGAGTATACCAACTGTAATGTGGGACGACCACACTCCGATAGGAGCTTGTGGGCCTGACAGACCTACTTATGGGTTAGTCAGGTAAGTAGCAATGTATCAGTAGGATACCCCACGTATGTATACGAGTGGAGCCTGGAACACGGGAAGTAGTCGACTCCATACTACGGTCCGAAGTAAAAGTCAAGCAAGAGCAATGGAGTACCATCGAATGGTTGAAGTAAAGGAACCCAGTCAAGTAAGGAAACTAAAGGAATCAGTAAGTTCATTTTAAGGAAATGTTTAAAGGTGAACAAGTGCGAAGTGCACTGGTTAGTAAGTAAAGACATAGCATATGTCTTAAGGATCTGGATGGATGAACACAATAGCTGGAGTAAGTACCCAGCCTACATATGGTGAGGCAGATGCCTACTATGATACGTTAATGTGCAATGATCGGGATGAGACTCCCGAAGTGATCACTTGAACTAAGGGATATCAATCTCACTGGAAATGATATTAACCCAGCCAAGAACGCAGGACGATGTAGCTAATGAAACGTACTCATAAGTGCGAGCCGGATATAATGGCACAACCTAGTAACACCCAGGAACTATCCTTAGAAGGGTGGTTGGATCAACAATGGTTGAACAAGATAACGTGACAGAAACGCAAGGGTCGAAACTAACACCCGGTTTAAGCGTAAGGCGTCAGGAGGAAGTCTGACATCCTTGAAGGGGCATCCCATGAAAGGAACCGTGTAATATAGTGCGGAGAAGTAAGTGTGTGTGAACAGCCTACAGTGAGTAGAGCTCGAGGCAATAAGGCCTAGAAGCCATAAATGGAATATGTTAAGTAAAATGTTGTTAATTACGGAAGTCTATGTTATATAAGTAAATAAAGCGGATAACGAACCACTGCTTCAAGAGTGGGGATACCTCTGACATTGTGAGACCGCAGCGGTAGTTAGTTATGTGAATTAAGTTCAGGGAATGTGTTAAAGGTTGACCATGTTGTTACTATGAAAAGAGTTGTACCAGTTGTGGAGACTGAAAGAGTGATAAGTCGAATAGCAACCACCATTACGTGTGGGATGCTAGATGTGAAATGAACAACGCTCAGTGAGCACAAAGACTCGAAGAGTAAAGCATTCAGTAATCAGCCAAATAAATGGCGAAACGCTGTGTAGTGGCGAAAGCTAAAATAACAGCGGATGCGTGTAAGTTAATGTTATGCAATGAGTAAGAGCACGGTGTGCAATAAGCGACGTGTGCATAAGTATTGTTAAGTAATAATGTGGCAATAAGACCGATTATGAGTAAAACTCAATGGACATACAAGTAAGTGATAGCAAACAGACTGGGCAATAAGCCAATGGTCAGTATTATGTGATAAGGAACTCAGTGTGAATTCCTATTGCAATCGCATAAGAGATTTACTGTCAAGAGTTTACGCCTCTGCACTCTGTATGACTGAGTGTTTTGGTATTGCTCTTGTGCAGTAATGATCAAGTGGGATAGCTAGGAAGTCTGAAAATGTTAAATGTGATAGAAGAACAAGACTTATGATGTGATAAAACCAATGCATAAGATAAGCACGGTAGTACCAATCAAGGGTACTTGTTGACATAAGTGACTACAGTAGCACGATTGTTGAATATCGGTATGGAACATACCTCAAGTGTTGGAAATAACCGACAGAGTACTACACAAAGGTAGTAGCTCCAACTTAACCGACAGTAAGTCAGAAGAAGAAACCAAGTAAATCATGTGGAATACAATAGATTATCGTGGAAATGAATAGAAAGTTTGTAACTCACCGAATTCGCTCACGGTAACAAATACCACGTGTCGGTTGAGAAACCGTTATTACCAAGATAAAGGTGATAATCGGGGATGTATAATACAGTAAGGATAATGTATGGAGCAAACTAAGCTCTAAATTATCAAGAGTTGCGCAGCAGAAACTGTTGAACCAGTGAGTCAAACGATGAATGTGAATAGTGAACATGAGTGAATGGCAAATTAATGATGCCTAAAAGCCTCACAGGCCAGGATCGAAACCAGTTAAGAGTTAAAATAAACTCTAAGAAGAATCTTGGTTAGGGACTAAACCGCCAATATGGTTAAGATCCTCTAATCAAAACACATTGTGTAATAAACCGCGTGGAGATAAAACACTTCACGACGGTAGAACGTTTAAACCAGTGATCAAGTGATTGATTACGTGGGCGTAATCCCTTTTAAGGGGGGTAGAGCGCAA
This sequence comes from Limonium bicolor, assembly GCA_023374045.1. Classification (NCBI taxonomy): domain Eukaryota; kingdom Viridiplantae; phylum Streptophyta; class Magnoliopsida; order Caryophyllales; family Plumbaginaceae; genus Limonium; species Limonium bicolor. Next base: position 307,630,824 of record CM041779.1, read on the forward strand.
AACGTTAGTGTGTTTTACCGTACAAGTGTACGTGAACTATGGTGTGCATAGCACAAAATGATTTGTTTTGATGATTGGTGCGTGTGTTTACATAAACATACGCATTCATTCATGGTTTAATTATGGTAATTGCGCACTGAAGATGCGAACACCATTGTGATAAGTGTGTTATTTTGTTAAGAGATGTGTGAAAGTATATGTATAAGGGAGTAGAAAACTCCCGGGGAACTAAACCCCGACTATGTATGTTCATATGATACCAAAAGTAATATTGTGTTATATATTTTGATAAAAATATATATATGGATATATGTATATATACAGTATTGTGATTTATGAAGAGGTATGACACCAATGTAGAACCTAGTGAGAATTAAATTCCCTAGGTAACTTGATTTAAAATAAATCTGGAAGATGATTGATGGACATAGTTCCACCCTTGGAGATGTAATGATTATGACTAGATGGACTAAAAGATAGAAAATGGTATATGTTTGAATGGTTGCTGTTTGAAAATGAAGTGGGAAGTGTGAAACTTGATTATCATGAGATCAAGGGAAGCCGAACACAAATTGGGGTGGGTGGAAAGATAGTTCAAAACTATGCTGATCACATTAGGGTTGGATGATTCTTGAAACTCCCTATAAGTGGTCATAAATAATCATCAGGAATAAGATGCAATTAGCAATAATTGGACTTGGAGTTGTATTGATTTTCAAAAGAATTTTAAAATTGGGTTTTTAAATTCTCAATTGGTATTTTCAAGACATCAATTAATATTTTTTTCTAAGATTCTTAAACGGTATTTTCAAAGGAAGGACTACTTTTATGTGACCTTGTAAAGGATTTTCGATTAAGATCCTTCCAATAAAGGATTTCGTTATACTTAACCTCGTAGAGGGTATTTTCCTACTACTTGCTCACGAGCTGAGGACGTATGAGCCTTTGTCTTAAGACCGGTGACATGAGAAGTATATTTTAAAGATGTATGCAATTGTTTTGATCTCCCAAAGGAACGGGGACCAGAGTGTCCATCGCGACCGGTTCTGCGGATCACAGTGTATATGTACTCAACATGGGTCTCGAACCCATGAAGAGATGGAAAAGGAATTTCTGGTTGATATACATGCTATGACATGTTGTGTGGTATGTGTAATAATATTATTTTGGACCTTGAGTCCTAATGTGATTGAATTCCAGAAGTGTTATGTTGTCAAGACCTATGTGTCTAAAGGATGTTGTGTTATCAAGACCACGAGTCTAAATGTTGTTATGTTACCCAGACCAAGAGTCAAAGGGTTGTTATACATGTGCAAATGTTGTTAAGGTAGCCGGATCATCAAGTCCGAGATTACTATGTAAGTATGTTATATATATATGGATGTGGATGTGTTACCCGGACCGTCAAGTCCGAGGTTGTAATGTAAAGTATGTTTGTTATGGAAGTTTATGTTGCAAGTAATCCCGGTGTTCTAATTCAAATGATGCTAGGGAAGTGTGAACTTCGAGGATGAAGTTCTTTTAAGGGGGGTAGATTGAAATACCCCAAACCTAATATGTTAATTAACTATGTAATTATAATTTTCTAAGGCTAATTAAGTCCTTAAGATTATTGGTGAAGAAATAAAAACCAAAAAGAATAAGAACATGCGTAAAAGTCACAAAACGTGTGTTATACCCAAAATTCACCCCCCCGGAAGAGAGTCTCTACTAATAGGCTAGTAGCGAGGGTTCCCAGTCTTCGGCACATTTCAGAGTGCTAGGGACAGCTTAGTCATCTCCAGGGGCATTTCGTAATTTTTCAAGGCTCCTAAGCCCCCTATAGGCTTTCTCTCTCCTCCAAATAAGTGTCAAATCAATTCCAAATGCTTTGAAATTTTAACCCATGATAGAGGATGACATTGAAGCATAATGGCGTTGGAATTTTGATTTTTTGAATTCCAATAATTTTCTAGTAATTTCTAATTGAACTGACGAGAAATTGAATTAAAAATATTCCAATATCCAAAAAATTCGATTCCACTTTAGAAAATTCAGAAATATCATCTTTTACCCATGTGTAAATTTCATAATCAAATTCCTTTTGGAAGCCCTTGAGCTAAAACGTCGGTAAATCTCAGTTTTTACCGGATTTTTCTATCTTAAGGAAGCCTATATAAGGAACCTTATCCCATGATCAAAGGAGAACCTCAAGAACCCTAGACTCTCAAAGAAGGCAGCCGTCTCTCTCTCTCCACGTTTGAACTCCGGAGCCACAGTCAAACACCAAAATCTCACCAAAATCAACACCAAAACACGTTTTTCAAATCCCACAACATTATCCATCATCAAACCCTCACAAAACAGCACCAAAATGTGAAGAACATCAAGAACAGCAAGGAGTCAGAAGCTCGGTTCGAAGTTCCTCCGGATCCGCCATCAACGAGGCCTCCGAAGAATCCCGACGTGAAGAAGCACCACGAATCTGAAGGTAAAACAGATTGTAATTCTACTTTTCTAACTCTCCATGACCTTATTAACTCTCTGTCAAATTTTGGGTTCAAACTAACCTTTTACGCTTCTGTATTGCTAATTACTTTTGTTCTGCCTTGTTACTTGTTCGTCAAAGTTTCGTACATAATTTGACTTCAAACTGCAATCTTTCAATTACTAACGAATTGTACATCTTTCAGGCTACACACCCATAAAATTTGAGCCAAAAGCACCTTCGGGAACAGCCTCAACGCCGCCGTCCGAGGGCGGTCCGCACCCATGGACGTGATGTCCGGGGTCCCGGACTCCCTGTCCGTAAGCCCGGACGCCCACGGACGGCGGCGGGATTTTTAAAAAATTCAAAATTTAGGTTTTCTAATAATGTCCGGGCCCACGGACAGCCTGTCCGTGGGCCCGGACTTCGCAATTTTCTGTTTTCCTTTAATTTCGACTCTTCTGTATAATTAGGTTAACCGGGGTCCGTGGTCTCGGACATGGGGTCCGTGGCTACGGACGTAAGCAAAATCCGACCTAATTCTGCCTCCGAAACCCTAGTTTAGATAGCTTTTAATTTCACTTTAATTTTCTGTCAAAAATGCTAAAAAAACACAAAAAAAACAGAAGCTCGCGCACTTAGGTTAAAACGACTCGTAATAAGCCGTAATTAAACTAAGTAGAGGAAAACGACTTCTAAGGGTAATGAAAGTAATTGAACCCTAAATAAGTCGAATACCAAGCCCCCGAACCCGAACTCTACCTTTCCTGATTTACTCTAGGTTAAAATTAGGTGGCGACTCATAATAGGTTCCAGTGAGCTAGCTTAGGTTTTAATAATTATTGTTATATGACATAGTTATTAATCTTAGGTTATAAGTGGACCTAAAACCCGATTAGATCCTAATCAGCTTTAGTCAGCACAGGATAGGGTTTAAAATCGAGGCTCACAACGTGAAACCGCGTATTTAATTATTTTAGGAGGTACATAACCTTCGTTAGAGTGATAAATGTATTTTATACCTTAATTACACATTAATAACATGTGGGAAAATTCCGGAAGAAAACGGATTCAAACCATGCGTAAAAACGCTAACGGAGTCCTAAAACGCGTTTTGAGAGAAAATCTGGAAACGTGATTTTAAACAGTTAAATGACCCCGTAAAAATAATAGTTGATTATGTAACAATAATTAAACATTAATGGGAGTATAATAACCATTAAAATTAAATAAACGAGAAAATTCCGGAAAACGGACCCGGTTAATGAATAGTACTAAAACCGGGAAATTAATGGGCGTTTTCTGTAAAGACGACGAAAAACGACCCGGGCTATTATTTAACGTGGGCCGGTTTTAATTAATAATAAGTGTACACCCATTAATAGCTTGCTAGCTATTAAGTAATAACAAGACAAATAAATAAATAAGTGAAGTAAATAGTATAAAGTAAAAAGTAAAATAAAATACTTACCTCTCACCTTCTATTCCTCATTCACGATTTACTCCAGAGCTTTGCAACTTCTTCTCTTCCTCTGTACGTGCGACACCAACAGCACAAACCCTCTCCTTGTTTCAACTCTATCTTGCTCGTTCCTCCACCGAATCACACGAAATTTATACCGTTGAACTCCTCTCGGTGAGAGCTTCGATTTCCACCCAACAAAGTTTCGATTCCTCCATTTTCATCTCCATTGATGTTGGAGCTTTTGAAGTGTGAAGAGTTGATTTCAACCCTTCTTCTCTTCCTTAGTGCCTTAAGGTATTAATAAGTAAGTGTTTAGATCATTTCAAGCTCAATCTTGCCATTTGTGAGATTTTTCCCTCATGTTGGAATTTCCCCTCATTTCAGTCGAGACCGTATGTTTTTGTGGGTGTTGGAAAACTTCTCCAATTGATTGCCAAGCCACCCATTTGGGTTCTCTAAGGTAAAATCTAGACTAAACTTTGAAAACTAGCTCTTAAATATATATTAGGTTTGTGGAGGAAAAGTGAATTGATTGTTGTATGTGTGTGATGGGCTGCGGTTGTAGTTGGCAATCCAAAGCCCTTGTGTGTGGTGTGGAAAACAAGAGGAGAAAGAGGGACAAGATAAAGAGGAAGAAGAGGAGTGAAAACTGAAAGTAAAGCAAGGTAAAGAGCTTACCTTGTATTGGTTTTATTTCCTTGTGAAGTTGGTGTTGATGTTGAAAAAAAAAAACCTTGAGCTTGTGTAGCTTGGGACTGTAATATTGTTATTTGAAACAGGATGTATTAATGTGTTAGAGTGTGTAAAATAAACCTATAAGTTAAGCTAGTTTACATGTGTGAACAAGTGGGATTTTTATGTGTTGTTTGTGTTTAAACCAAACAGGTGGGAGTTGTGTGTTGTGAACTTTTGTAGTGTGGTGAAAATGCTTAGGGAAGTAAATAGGTGCTGTCAAATTCACCTAGGGTGGATGGTTTTGAGTGTTCTGTTTAAAGGAAGAAAACTAGGTTGTTTAGAAGGTTAAGTTGAGTGGTTTAAGTTTTGAGAGCCTAACTAAGAAGAGGAGGGTGCTGGGAGCAAAATAATGTCATTTGAGTGATAGTTATGGCATCAGTAGGAGAGGTTTGAATGGCTTAAAAGGGAAACCAAAATCTGTTACAAGCCGATAGAAAACAAGTGAGGATAACTAGCTTTGTAAGCGAGAGAAGAATCTAAGTAAAATTAACTAGATGGTGAGTGTACTTGGTGTTTGGTTTAAGGTGGTTTAGGTGGGTAATTAGGCACTAAAACATGAAGATTTTAGTGGTGAAGGTTGGTTAATCAATGGGTAAAGAGAGAACCTGTAACAGAGGAAGAAACTGTCAAAATTGTGAAATCTGTAGCAGGGTCCGGGACTTAGGTCCAGGACAAGTCCCGGACCACCCCTAAATTTCCCCCGAGAGTGCTCTGTGTTTTGGTCCGGGACCTAACTCCATGCCCAAGTCCCGGATCATATGCAATTTAAAGGCCGAGAGTACACTACCCTTCTGGAAATAAAACCAATACAAGGTAAGCTCTTTACCTTGCTTTACTTTCAATTTTCACTCCTCTTCTTCCTCTTTATCTTGTTCCCTCTTTCTCCTCTTGTTTTCCACACCACACACAAGGGCTTTGGATTGCCAACTACAACCGCAGCCCATCACACACATACAACAATCAATTCACTTTTCCTCCACAAAACCTAATATATTTTAAGAGCTAGTTTTCAAAGTTTAATCTAGATTTTACCTTAGAGAACCCAAATGGGTGGCTTTGCAATCAATTGGAGAAGTTTTCCAACACCCACAAAAACATACGGTCTCGACTGAAATGAGGGGAAATTCCAACGTGAGGGAAAAATCTCACAAATGGCAAGAATGAGCTTGAAATGATCTAAACACTTACTTATTAATACCTTAAGGCACTAAGGAAGAGAAGAAGGGTTGAAATCAACTCTTCACACTTCAAAAGCTCCAACGTCAATGGAGATGAAAATGGAGGAATCGAAACTTTGTTGGGTGGAAATCGAAGCTCTCACCGAGAGGAGTTCAACGGTACAAATTTCGTGTGATTTGGTGGAGGAACGAGCAAGATAGAGTTGAAACAAGGAGAGGGTTTGGTGCTGTTGGTGTCGCACGTAAAGAGGAAGAAGAAGTTGCAAAGTTCTGGAGTAAATCATGAATGAGGAATAGAAGGTGAGAGGTAAGTATTTTATTTTACTTTTTACTTTATACTATTTACTTTACTTATTTATTTATTTGTCTTGTTATTACTTAATAGCTAGCAAGCTATTAATGAGTGTACACTTATTAATTAAAACCGGCCCACATTAAATAATAGCCCGGGTCGTTTTTCGTCTTTTACAGAAAACGCCCATTAATTTACCCAGTTTTAGTACTATTCACTAACCGGGTCCGTTTTCCGGAATTTTCTCGTTTCTGTAACACCCCTGAATAAAACATCCATAGATTTAATGAAGCGTCTGACAATATCATAAGTTAACTTGCAGCGGTATAAACTTCATCTGGGTGCTACAGACGCCAACCACCCACGTGGTTGACATGACCACTCTACCAACATCAAGTTACGGTCTGCATGACTGGAAACAGCTCTCACCAAAATTCATGTACAAAATAAGATACAATTCCAAATGTTGAGTGTCTACAACAAATTGCGAAATTATGAACTGAAAATTACATCTCGGGTACATTAAACATACAGCCACATTCTCAAACGTTATGCCCTGATGGACTACCCCCATGGTAGCCATCCCGCCTACGCTCCGTTATCGTCCGGCATAATACCTGTAAAAATTTGGGTTGGGAAGGACTCAGCAAACTACGCTGAGTATGAACGTGTGTAGCCCGCATGTTGCCGGGCCACACGACTACTTGGTCGAATATTATTAAGTCAACTTACATGCTATAATAAAACAGTAAAGCACACCACAATATATCATGATATCATACACACTTAAGGTTAGCAAAACCTTAGTAACAAGCATCCAAGCATCACATATTGGCATCATAGCAACATCAAACACGCAACCAAGCACATCAAGCTGCTAGTATGGCACACAACAATTATGTAAGTCATCAAACACGTGCATAGGTATGTTTACCGGTGATCCTCACTATGGGATCGTTCAAGCGTTGTGTGTTTTCATTTCTTTTCTCTTGTTCCCATAATGTATGTTTTCTTCTCTTTCCTTGCACCAGGTCTGGGGGTACGGTTCAAATCCCGTGACCATATCTTGTAGGTGTTAATCTTTTCCTTGTTTCTTTAAGGTTTAGTTATGAATTCTCCTATCACCACAAGTTGACGAACATCTTCTCCATAGCTAATCCTCCATTCCCGGCGTCGTGCGTCGAGGAAGCGGGGTCGTCTCTAGACTTCGGAATGTGCTCCACCAATAGGTATTTTACTTTTCATTATCATTATATGTTCGACACCATAGTGGGTGTCATTAGAAGTCCTCTATAGTTTAAGAGGAGTCTTCTTCTTGTATAGTTGTTTCGTTTTGTTTGCGTAGTTCGTTGTGTTTCATCTCAAGTTCATAAACGAGAAGGGTCTAAACTACCGTGTGCGCGCAAATAATATGCAACAATGATATAGCAATCATACAAGCAAGATAAGCAAGCAATCCAATTTCATGCTTTAATCTTATGGTCATTTTCACACAAGGCACGCAGCAAACAAGCCGTGTAACACGGCAACATACGAACCACACATGTCCATACCTGGATCAGAAGCAAATGTCGTCTCACACCCGGGTTCCTGATTGGCGTTCGTTACAACCCTAACGTTGATTAAAAGATAACGTGTCAGCTCATGTTTTCATGTGACGACACTTTTCTAGTTTATCTCATTTATACCGGGTGTTATTCCCTAGGTGAACTTTTGATTGTTCAACTTATATTAGCCCTTAGAATTTTTTTTTTCCTAGTAATAACCTTAGGCCTCAGCTTACCCCCAGGGCATTTTCCTCCATGTTTTACACGTTAACTAAGTTCCCTTTCTAACTAGTGTTTTAGAGTATTTTTAAGCGCTAACCATGTGACAAGTTTATATAAGATGGACTTGCACTTGTCTACGAGGTATTCCTTTCTTAGCTAAGTAGTTATGTTTTGAGCTTATTATTTTACACAATAACCCTCCTCAATCACTTCTAGAACTCCTTATTGAAGCTTAAATGTTTCCAAACTGAAGTAACGTTCTTGTATATAACCTTATCTTATCACACTTTTAATATGTCTAACGGGGTCTAAACTTCCCAAGTTGTTTTGTAAGTTTAGCTAGATGCATTAGAAAGGTTTTGGGTTCATTATAACTCTAACATCACCCTCATAACACCCACGTAACTCAATTATACAGAAACTACATCTTTACGAAATCTGAGACACAATCTGTACATTTCCTCTTGATTCTTGTATCTAGCTAGTTCAGCTAATGTTTGATTCTTCCCTGCAGAATTTACCCATCCATCTATGGGTGTTAACACTGTTTTAGACTCGAAACTCAATCATCAAAACACTCACCTAACTTCTGTATTCAGTTATACAGAAACAGTACTATCGAAAGAAAGAAAACTGAAAAACTGAATCTGGATGTTTCTTCTTGCTTCTAGCTAATTATACTGAGTTCTAATCTTTCCCATTAGTCTTCACCCACTGAGCTAAGTGTGTTAACTAGGTTTTAAACACTATACCATCCCAAAAACAGCATGGACAACCCCTCCGAAAATCTCTTGTACAGAACCGGTAAGCATTGCAGAAAACTGAAACACTCAATCTATGTACTCTTCTTTAGTCATTGATTTAGATTCTCAATATGTCTCTTACCCCTCCCAAAATGTTTTACCAACCTTACTACATGTATCAGCTGTGATTTGAGTTCTTTATTAAACTGGTTCAACCCAGTTACACCTTCTGTATACCAGGTACGCAAACAGTCAAGTGTTGAGAATCCGAAAGCTAAGAATCTGTATATTCCCTCTTCATTCCTCCCTTTTTGTTTGTTAGACTGTCTTCAATTCCGTTCCACAAGACTTCCTTGCTTATTTAAGTTCTCTGTCTAAATTTCAAACTCCAACCAAATCCCAACACAGCTCGGGTACTGCCATTGAAGTTTAGTTATACAGCAATTGAAAGGTTACAGCAACTGGAAACTAATACATGAAACTGATTTATCCTCCTTATATATTTTTTGTTGTTCACCAACCTGACTGTCTATTCACTCCAAGGTGTTTTAAACAGAATTGAATTAGATGAATTAGTAAGGTTTAAAGTTTATTTCCAGAACAATACCACACTCATATCCCACCTGTTATTTGTTTTTACAGAACCGAAGTGCAGGAACAGCCACCCACCATCCTGTTTCTTACCTCATTTAGCTTCAGTTTAACCCACCTAAACTGGTTTCAAATCTCCAAAATGTATATACCCTCCTAGTTAAGTGCTTTAGCTGGGTCCTTATTTACCTGAAACAACCTAAAACACATTGGCAACTCTACTGGACTCATTTATACAGAAACTGGAAAACTGAAACAGAATCCTGATATGGCTATTTCTATCATCCTCTTCTGTTACTTATCCTAACTTTCAATTTCCTTAACTGGCTACTAATCCTCCAAGGGTTATTCCCACTTAGTTGAGTGTTTTACCAAGATGTTAAATTCAGAATAAGCCTTAAAGAGTTCTGGTAACTCTACTGAACTCATCTATGTAGAACTTAGTGAAACTGTAACCGAAGCTGGTAAAACTGATACACTCTGATGGGCTATCTCCTATTTTTTTTCTCTTTTTACTAATCTGACTTCCTATCTCCCAAGATTGTTTTACCACTTAGTTAATGTTAGTCGAGATTTTTAAACCTATAGGTCAGGGCTACATGGATACGTTTCTGAAAACAAATCCATACCCAGAACTAAAACAACTGAAACCGATATTTTTTCTTTTCTTCTATTCCATTTCTGTTTTGCTCACCAGTTTGATTGTCAATTTTCTTACCCACCCGCTGTGTTTTACTACTGTGTTAGTTTTAAGCCAACCCAAGGAAATCAAAGACTACACAACTGGAACATATCTATACAGAACCCAAAAGGGTCAGAACTGATAATCAACCCTGCATTTTCTTCCGTTACTTATTTCAGTTTCAATAGGTTGACTGTTATTATTTTTTTTTCTCTTTCTTTCCCTCCAACCGTTTTCCCACTGAACTAAGTATATCATCTAGTCCAATCTAGAACAGACCCAAAACAAATCCTCAAAACAACCTGGCTACGCTTCTGGAGATCTTTCACAGAAACTTAAAAAAAAACAAACTGGAACAGAAGACTGAAAGTATGGGACTGATGCATTCCTTGTCTCTTGTTTCCTTTCTGTTTGATCACGAGGTTGATTTCTAACTTCTCCCATCCTAATTACTTACCTAGCCAGGTATCCTATCCAAGTTTTAAAACCCAGCCCAACTCTCTGAAACTCTTTACAACACTGACACCCGAATCTGTAACATTGATGCATTCGTTTTTTTCTTCAGTTTATTTCCTGAGTTTGATTTCTAGTTTTTTTTTTTTGCCCCAGCTTTCCTACTCAGTTAGTTGGTTGTCTTTACCAGGGTTTTAACTTCGAAGCAGATTTATAGCAGGATGACTAATGTTGAAACAACACAGAGATCATACCTGAAACCCATTATACCGAGACTGTTATACTACAAAAACTGAAAAGAATTACTCTCAGTATCTCCTCTTTAACCCTCCTGTTTAGTTTGTTAATCGGTCTCTTAACCTCTTCTTAAATACACATAGCTTGACTTAAGTTTGCTGGTAATATTATAGGATCATTAGCAACCCATTAAAGCTCCTTCTAATTCCTCTGTGCACAGCTATGCAGAACCGAAAAAAAAAGTGCAGGTCTGCAAATAAAGACATCACCGATGCAACTGCTGCTCTCTTCCTATTTTTTTTTTTTATTTCTAGTTTTCCTTAAAGTACCTAGCCATTTAGTTAAGTATCTTTACACAATCTTAATCTCAAACAACCCCAACATAATAAGGTCTGCACCTCTAACTTCTCTACACCAAGGCTGTAAGACTGGAAAAGAAAGATAGGACTGAAACACGATTTCATTTTATTTCCCCCCCCCCCCCTCTGTTACTGCATCAGTTGGGTCCTTTTGTCTTCTCTCTTTCAAGGCACCCCCACGCATTTATGGATTAGAAATGTGCATCAGTAATGTGTTAAAAACATTCTTAACCCATACTACCCTTATTCTGTTTTTGAGAATTTAAATTGGAAACACCAATTTTCAGAAGCTTAAACTGGATATCAAGTGGAGTCTACCTGAGGGGTTTGTCCCAACAACAAGACCGATCTTTTGGAGAGATGACTCGAGTCCTTCATGGGTAGAGTTGCATGGGATACTTATGCAAGACAAGAAGGGGAACTTGAGTGAGTATTGTAGTGTTCATTCAGACCGCAAATGAAGACATGTGGACCAGTGGGGTATACTGATTTCCTTACCTTGTTGCAGTTTAGAATCGGGTTGGTTTTGCTCCTGGTTTTCCAACAGCTGAAACTCCACAATGCGGCATATGACTGAGGAGTAAGGGAGTTTGAGTTATTGACGAGGAGGTGACAAATTCTAGGACAGTTTCTAGATCAGGGACGATCAAGGGAAACAGAAAAAAACAACCAGATTTCACTTTCTTTTCCTTTTGGTTCAGATGTTCTTACCTGGTGGATCTCTTGACTCAAAGATCTTCAACATTCCCCCATTGAGTTTGCAGGTCATCTAGGTAGGAAGGATCATAAGAGGTAAAGTGGTTTGAGTGAACGTTTTTGGACAGAAGAATGAACAAGAGAAGGAATTACACAGGATCTGTTTTCTTCTCGTTTCACTTACTAATTTGCTGGACCCGACTGCCTTAGATGTTCAAGTACTCGCGTGAACAGATAGAAGGGGATAGAGGAGAGTCTCTTGCATGAGAAAACAGAAGGGAGTGAAAAGGGTTCTGGTCACACGCACTGGCGTGAGCACGCAGAAAAGAAGGGAAGAGATGGGGTGTGTTCACTTGGAAATTCTCAGTGCATCTCCATGCCAGTTTGGACTACCAGTCTCGGTGTACAAGGAAAGAAAGGGAGAGCTACCAACACTAACGTCCTGCCACAGAGGAGGAATGCGGGAGAAACTCAGAGATGATGGTGTGAAGGTTTGCGACATTGGCTCCATATTTTGTTGTCGGCTTACACCATTTTTGAGGTGTGGGAATTTGAAACAGAGACAACTCCGATGGGTATGTTTGTTTTCCTTCCCAGGCATGCGATGTGCAGCAGGGGAACGTGGGGTTTGTCGTTGGGGAATTTTTTTTTTGAAACGGTATGGATGAGGTATGAAGGGCTTCACGTGCTGTAGTAATCGAGAATGGAAACAAGGCACTTGTTGCTGTTCCAGGACTGTGCACTGATCAGAGGAAAATAAAACGTATTCCTGTATATGCTGATGAGAGGAGACCGATGGTGGGAGGCAGGAAAAGATAGTGGGGCATTAGATTTTTGGGTAATCAATCCGTAATTTAGGTAGATTTGTAGTTAATTCATCTGATTATATGCATTACTACTCTTATGTTTAAAAGTGCAATTTTGTTTCTGAACACGAGCACAGTTCATCTGGTTAAAGCGTTCTGGGGGTATACGAAAGGTACAGGGTTCGAAACTTTGCAGGAGCGCCTTGCTCCTTTTCCTCTTTTTTTGTATAAGCTACCCACATGTTCATTTATATATATATTTAAGACTATATATTATATCGTGTTATTTTTGTTACGAAGTTATACGACGTTATTATTACTTATTACAACGTTACAATATCGTAACGTTACATACATGTGTTTTCGTATTCGTACATATATAAGTACATGCCTAGATTAACATGTAGCGTTGTCACGCTTTCGGACATGTATATATATTAAATATAATTGTCCAGACATTATTTTATGTCCGAGTTATATAACGCGATATTCTCGGATAATCTCCTCACGTTTATGATTTTATTCATATGAGCTTATATTTGTATCACGTACCGATATGTATACGCGGTGTAAGTACCCGTTTGGATCTATAATCTAATTACCATAAGGTTTTATTGTAATTGTTGCACATAATTTAATTTAAACTTCACTAATTTAAAGTGGTAATTACTCGGGGTATTTCACGTTTATTTAATTTTAATGGTTATTATACTCCCATTAATGTTTAATTATTGTTACATAATCAACTATTATTTTTACGGGGTCATTTAACTGTTTAAAATCACGTTTCCGGATTTTCTCGAAAACGTGTTTTAGGACTCCGTTAGCGTTTTTACGCATGGTTTGAATCCGTTTTCTTCCGGAATTTTCCCACATGTTATTAATGTGTAATTAAGGTATAAAAATACATTTATCACTCTAACGAAGGTTATGTACCTCCTAAAATAATTAAATACGCGGTTTCACGTTTTGTGACTTTTACGCATGTTCTTATTCTTTTTGGTTTTTATTTCTTCACCAATAATCTTAAGGACTTAATTAGCCTTAGAAAATTATAATTACATAGTTAATTAACATATTAAGGTTTGGGGTATTTCAGAAAAAGAAATATAAACGAAAATAAAACTTATCGTTTTACCTCGAAAAACATGTCACGAATATTTTAGAAGTGAAAATGAGGTCTTAGACACCTTAAAAGGTTATATGGGTGATAAGTGTCCAAATGAGCATGTTTTATAGGTGTATTTCATATATTATATTAACACTTTCTTGCTCATTTCTCCACTTCGGTTAGTTTTTCCTCTAGCTTATGTTTTATTATTATCTCACAAATTTATTGTTTAAACAAGAGGAAAACCAAGCTGGGAGTAAAGTAGACGAAGAGACGAACGCATAGACGCAAACGGCTCAGAAAACGGAGTCCAAACGAAGAATCTAGAGCCGGTCAAAGTTCGTAGAAGAAAGTAAGTCAAGAACTCGTGTCCACATAAGCAACCGCATGGGGCTGGGCGGACTCTTAGGCGGACAAGACTACATAGCAACCGCATGAAGAACCGCCCCATATAAGGCGGACGGCTGGGCGGACGTCAGGGCGGACGGCTGGGCGGACGTCAAGCGGACAAGATACATACAACCGCATGGTTTCAGGCGGACGCCAACGCGGACGTGACTAAAAATCAGTCGCGAACAGTTTTCTTCTTCGCGCCGACTGTCTGCAACTTGCCATATCCATCTACTCCGCCTACCTTAATTCTCTCACGCGTTTCAGCTCTCTGTCCCCTGCAATTAATGAGCAATCAACCTGCAATTAATTCTTACGGATCTGCCTCTTCCCTTCCTCTATATAAACTCAGCTACTGCAACCTTAAACAGACGTACGGAGAAAACCAGAAAATCAAACCACGCTCATCACACTCCATTCTCTTCCATTCAATTCATCCTGTAACACCATAATTCCCCATCTTTTATTTATTTCACCACATTTACTCACGTACGTACTCAAACAGAAGCAGTATTTTACAAAGAGAGAAAAGAGGCAGCAGAAGTGAGCGAGTGCAGACCCGTTCTTCGCAAGCAGTTTCTGAATAATGGCTATTTCTATCTTTACTCTGTTTTTAGTACTGTCGACGTGTGAGTAATTTTATATTTGTGCTTAGGATGGGTGTTTAACCCCAAAATAATTCAGACGTATTTATAATACCGGGTTTGCTTATAAATATTTGTTTTATCTCTCTAAATTATTAAATGCCTAACAACTGATCATTTTTATGCATTTACATTTTCTCTAATTTCAATGACTTTGTAAATTAGAGAATAGACCACAAAGAGAGATAAACGGTAGATATTATCTCCTTGATTAGCAGATAAAATCCATCGCTGTTATAAAAAGAATTCTCGCTTAAAGCTAATTAATGATTTTAGACTTTTTCTGATTGTAAAAAGTCTATTGAATTAATTAAGAGTTGTCCTTATCTATGATTTAGGAAGGCCACAAGATAAATTCTTAACAGACAAATAAGAGCAAACCAGGATTATAATTAATATCTGAATTATATTTGGGCGATTTCACCTTCCTTAGCACATTTTCCATCCACTTAATACACAACTGTTTTTACTGTTTTTATTTCTGTACTAATCCAACAACAAATCAAGCTTGCCTCCGGCTAACCCCCTTTTTACAGTTTTTAATTAACTACCAAGACTAGGATAATTGAACAATCTCTCTGTGGATACGACACTTGTTATACTATTCCGAATAGGTACACTTGCCTATTAGTTTGCTATAAATCTATATTTATTATAGTGTAGTTTTATCATAACAAGTTTTTGGCGCCGTTGCCGGGGAGATTGATTCTATCAATTTCCCTAGTTTCCGGTAGTTCACTTAAGTAGTAGAAAAAATATTATATAACACGCATTTTATAACACGGTTATAACATAATGGTGTTATAAAAATTTTTACAACTCGGTTGTGTAACATAACCGTGTTAAATTATGTGAAAGGAATAATGTATTGGTGAAAAATAGATTTTTTAACACGGTTATACCTAACCCGTGTTATAAAATAGATTTTTTAACACGGTTGTACCTAACCCGTGTTATAAGTTATTAACATATAACACGGTTATTAAGAACTGTGTTATAAATCAGCTTTTAAAAACAGTAATAATACACCTTTTGTAACCGTGTTGTAAAACTAGACTTTATAACACGGTTTTAAGAATGAACCGTGTTATAAACTATTTTGGCGCAAAAAAAAGTAGCGTGGTTAGCATATTTATAACACGGTTTTGGTATAAAAAACCGTGTTGTAAAACCTGTATATAACACGGTTATCAACCGTGTTGTAAAATCAAGAACAATATACCACCGCAGCATATAACACCCTTGATAACCGTGTTATATACAGGAAAACAACCGTGTTATAAAACGTTTTTTCTACTAGTGCTTGCTATACTGTAATATTTTGTTTATATTATTTTGTTGTTAATCTAACTTCGGACATCTAATTTCGGACATCTGACTTCGGACATTTGACTTCTGACTTCGGACATCTGACTTCTGACTTCTTAATATTATTTTCATTTATTTTTCAGTCATTTAATTTCCATTGACCTTAACATTTCATTTCCATTGTCCTTAACATTTAATTTCCATTGTCCTTAACATTTAATTTCCATTGTCCTTAACATTTAATTTCCATTGTCCTTAACATTTAATTTCCATTGTCCTTGACATTTAATTTCCATTGTCCTTAACATTTAATTTCCATTGTCCCTAACATTTAATTTCCATTGTCCCTAACATTTAAATTCCATTGTCCTTAACATTTAAATTTCCAGTATACTAACTTATAATTTCTGTCATCTAATTTTCTGTCATTTAAATTTCTGTCAACTAACTACTAACTTATAATTTATGTCTCTAACTACTAACTTATAATTTCTGTCATTTAATTTCCCTTATCACTTATTTTTTGTCATTTTACTCTTAAAAAAATATATATAAAAAAAAGAATATATATCAGTGTTGTTTAATTAACGTTTATCAGCCTAACCAATATCTTTGCCTTTCTTTATCTATTTACTAATTAATTTCGTAGTTTCTGACGAACCACAAGTTATCTTCTGTGCATGCCAAATACTCGAACCCGAGGTTCTCCACCTATCAGTCCGAGACCCGAACCCGAGCGCACTTTATTACAAGCACGAAGAAACCTGAGAAATCAAGCCATGACCGATAACGAGGTTATAAATGAAATGGACCATGCAAATCAACCAGAACACCGTGCTCTCTCTGACTACCACCAACCGGATACCGAAGGAAGGGTACCAGCCATAGTTCTCCCCGAACTAACACCGCTAGAAACCGGACGATGGGCTTTCAAAACCCACTACATCACCGCCGTCCGGGATTTAGGCAAGTTTATTGGAGCGAACCCAGATGAAGCCCCAAATCATCTGAGTCTCTTCCTAGACTTCTGCAATTCCTTTGGTCAGACCGGCAACGTCAAAGAAAGAATCCGTCTACAACTATTTCCTCACTCGTTGTCGGATTCAGCAAACAGGTGGTACCGAAGTCTTCCGTCCCGATCAATCACCACATGGCTGCAAATGGCCCAAAAATTCCTTGCCAAATACTACCCAACCAGTAGAACGAGGCAATTGATCGGTGAAATCAACACTTTCTGTCAGGAGCCGGGAGAAACGTTGTACGACGCATGGGACAGATTCAAGGATATGCTAATGAAGTGTTCCCACCATGGTCTTGATAATCAATCCCTCTGCCTATCATTCTTCAACGGTCTGGATGATGGGAACCGACTACTCGTCAATTCCTCTGTAGGAGGAAGTTTCATGATGAAATCTCCTAAAGAAGGAATGGACCTTCTCGAAACCATGACGAGCAATACAAGACAGTGGACGAGATCCAAGGGAAGAACGCCACGAGCAGCAGGCCTACTCCACGTTGAGCCTACGGATCATTTATCAGCCCAGATCTCGTCCCTTGCAAAGATGGTGGAAAAGCTAACAACATCTCAAAACGAAATCGTAAAAACAATAGCTTCCCCACCTACAAGTTCACCACCAGTTCCACCTACAGAAGGATGTGTCATATGCGCCGGTCCTCATGAAACCCATCAGTGCGAAGGTAAAAACCAGTACGAGGATGTAAACTTCATAGGAAACCGCCCCGGTAATTCCTACAACAATAACCTCAACAACAACTACCCATGGAGAAATCACCCGAATTTCTCATGGAAAAATAATGATCAGAACCAAGGAGGGCAGAACAACAATTCCAATACCTATCAGGGAAACAGACCCCAACCAAATTCTAATATGGGTTATAGAGCACAAGGTGCCCCTCCAGGTTTCCAGCAACAACAACAACCATCCTCATCCTCTGTTGATCCAAACGAGGAATTCAGGAACTTAATGAAAGGATTCATGACTACGACCCATACCAGACTCGTGGATCAAGAAGCCACTAACAGAAGGGTTGAAGCCCAGATACAACAAACCAACCAACAGTTGGAGCAAATCAGCCAGCAGCTTGCACAAAGGCCACCTGGTGCCTTCCCTAGTCAGCCAAATCCAAATCCAAGGGAACAGGCCAAGGCAGAAACATTGAGAAGTGGTAGGCCGCTCAACTCATCTCTTCCCCGAGATGATACTGATAACCAAGAACAGCAAGCTCATGAGCCTCAAGAAAATCCAGAAGAAGAACAGGAAGATGCTGAAGAAGCCCCACCTCCTACGAAAATTATTTCCGAGGAGAAGGAGCCTCCTGAATCTACTCCTTCCTCTCTCACTAAAATTATTCCCCCACTTCCTTTTCCAAACAGAATAAGAAAGAAAAATTTAGATGAACAGTTTGGAAAGTTTCTAACTCACTTCAAGAAACTAACGATTAATATTCCTTTTGCAGATGCTTTAAAACAAATGCCAATATACGTAAAGTTCATGAAGGATATCATCACCAACAAAAGATCGTTGCAGGAAGTGGAAACTGTACACCTTACACAGAAAGTGTCAGCAGTACTTCTCAAGAGTCTCCCTCCAAAACTTGGAGACCCAGGTTTGCCAATTATTCCATGTTCCATTGATAATGTTGATTGTGGTAGTGGGCTATGTGATCTAGGAGCTAGTATCAATTTAATGCCACTCTCAACTTTCAACAAACTTAAGATTGGTAAATGCATGCCTACTTCTATTCAATTACAATTAGCAGATAGATCTTTAGTAGTCCCAAAAGGGATAATAGAAGATTTGATTGTTACTGTAGGAACTTTTATGTTCCCCGCTGATTTTATTGTAATTGACATGGAAGAAGACACTAGGGTGCCCTTAATCTTAGGACGACCTTTCATGAGAACTGCTAGAGCACTAATCGATGTTGAAAAGGGAAAAATCATTTTAAGGCTGCATAACGAAACTTTAGAATACGACATGTCCAAGGTTATGAAGAAACCCGCTCATATTGAAGACACCTTTTCCATGGACATTGTCGACTCTATTGTGCAGGATAACTCATCTGCTATTATTCGTAATGATGCTCTTGAAAATGCTTTAGTTGAATCCTGTGATAACCAACTAATACACCCTGACACAATCAAAATGGTAGCAGCTCTGGATAAAAGAAAATTATATACCAAACCACGCTACCCACCACCAGAACCATTAGAGCATTCCAGTCAACAAATTTCAAAAATTCATGATGACCGTCCCACCCAACCGTTGAAGCCGACTTCAACGTTCATATTCGATCCCGGCTGACTTCATGATGAAAGCGTCTAGCCAAAGACATTAAAGAAGGGCATCTTTCCGGGAGGCAACCCGGATGAACTTATCTTTTATATGCTTTTTTGCTCTTTTAATTATCAGGTTCTCTTTCAATTTTGTTTTTGCTAACTCTTAACCCCGTTTGTAGTATGGTTGCTTCTAGTGTCTTATGCAGGTGCAATTTCATGTCTACACCGCAACCAAGCTACGCTACTTGAGGCTGAAGCTCAAGTGTGGGGGAACTCCTATAACGCTAGCAAAAATAATCTCAGGGGAGTACCAGTTTCTTTAATTATGCTTTTATTTAAATAAAATATGCAGAGGAGCGTTTATGTGCTTAAATGAATATTCGTGAGCTTCGTGTTCTCTCTATTTTATCTACTTACCGAAAAGGTCTCCTGAAACTTTCCCTTGTTTTTCTGCTGAACAATGAGGACATTGTTCAAATTAAGTGTGGGGGAGTGTGCCCTTTTCGGTGACATTTTATGCTAAAATGCTTAATCTCTCTGCTTATCCTGCGTTTGTTCAAATTCAATATCGTGGACCCTTTATGTGTGGGTTGTTCTCTTTAAGAATAAATACTGTTATGAATTGTGGGATAAATGGTATAAATGGTACAAATTCAAAAAATTTAAAATTTTGATTACTTTTGAGGAGCATTTTTATGCGGTGTGACCAAGTGATCTGAAATGGATGGATTTTTATTACTCAGGGGTTCCTTCTGTCTTCTTTCTTAGGGATTGCTAAGGGGTGCTTCTCTGTCAAAAAGGAAAAAATAATAAATAAGGGACTTGCGAGACACCATTGGTAACCAACAAAGAGAGTTGAGTGTTCTTAAATACAAAGGCTTAATGCCTACATATTATCTTCTCATCTCTTATGCAAAAGTGAAACAAATGCATAATTCTATTTTTCCTTTTGTTTTCTCCTCAAAATGCCCATTCTTGAGGGAAGTTGGCCATGGTAAAAGTTCTCAAAGTCACCTTAACTAAGAAGCATTGAAGTACTCCGGATCATACCCCGAAACTCTAATTTTTATTTTTGCCCTGAGTACACCTATGCCACTAGTAGGTGATGGATCACACTCCTCTAAAAAGTTTAAGATCATGTACTATTGACTTCTTTATCCTACCCTTCATAATAGTATTTGTTAATATTGAGCATTCCCTACTTGTTTGGGTACATGGTTTTGCTTGAGGACAAGCAAAAAGATAAGTGTGGGGGTGTGATAAGTGTCCAAATGAGCATGTTTTATAGGTGTATTTCATATATTATATTAACACTTTCTTGCTCATTTCTCCACTTCGGTTAGTTTTTCCTCTAGTTTATGTTTTATTATTATCTCACAAATTTATTGTTTAAACAAGAGGAAAACCAAGCTGGGAGTAAAGTAGACGAAGAGACGAACGCATAGACGCAAACGGCTCAGAAAACGGAGTCCAAACGAAGAATCTAGAGCCGGTCAAAGTTCGTAGAAGAAAGTAAGTCAAGAACTCGTGTCCACATAAGCAACCGCATGGGGCTGGGCGGACTCTTAGGCGGACAAGACTACATAGCAACCGCATGAAGAACCGCCCCATATAAGGCGGATGGCTGGGCGGACGTCAGGGCGGACGGCTGGGCGGACGTCAAGCGGACAAGATACATACAACCGCATGGTTTCAGGCGGACGCCAACGCGGACGTGACTAAAAATCAGTCGCGAACAGTTTTCTTCTTCGCGCCGACTGTCTGCAACTTGCCATATCCATCTACTCCGCCTACCTTAATTCTCTCACACGTTTCAGCTCTCTGTCCCCTGCAATTAATGAGCAATCAACCTGCAATTAATTCTTACGGATATGCCTCTTCCCTTCCTCTATATAAACTCAGCTACTGCAACCTTAAACAGACGTACGGAGAAAACCAGAAAATCAAACCACGCTCATCACACTCCATTCTCTTCCATTTAATTCATCCTGTAACACCATAATTCCCCATCTTTTATTTATTTCACCACATTTACTCACGTACGTACTCAAACAGAAGCAGTATTTTACAAAGAGAGAAAAGAGGCAGCAGAAGTGAGCGAGTGCAGACCCGTTCTTCACAAGCAGTTTCTGAATAATGGCTATTTCTATCTTTACTCTGTTTTTAGTACTGTCGATGTGTGAGTAATTTTATATTTGTGCTTAGGATGGGTGTTTAACCCCAAAATAATTCAGACGTATTTATAATACCGGGTTTGCTTATAAATATTTGTTTTATCTCTCTAAATTATTAAATAAGCCTAACAACTGATCATTTTTATGCATTTACAGTTTCTCTAATTTCAATGACTTTGTAAATTAGAGAATAGACCACAAAGAGAGATAAACGGTAGATATTATCTCCTTGATTAGCAGATAAAATCCATCGCTGTTATAAAAAGAATTCTCGCTTAAAGCTAATTAATGATTTTAGACTTTTTCTGATTGTAAAAAGTCTATTGAATTAATTAAGAGTTGTCCTTATCTATGATTTAGGAAGGCCACAAGATAAATTCTTAACAGACAAATAAGAGCAAACCAGGATTATAATTAATATCTGAATTATATTTGGGCGATTTCACCTTCCTTAGCACATTTTCTGTCCACTTAATACACAACTGTTTTTACTGTTTTTATTATTTCTGTACTAATCCAACAACAAATCAAGCTTGCCTCCGGCTAACCCCCTTTTTACAGTTTTTAATTAACTACCAAGACTAGGATAATTGAACAATCTCTCTGTGGATACGACACTTGTTATACTATTCTGAATAGGTACACTTGCCTATTAGTTTGCTATAAATCTATATTTATTATAGTGTAGTTTTATCACAACAATGGGTAATTTTAAAGGCATTGGAAAATTAGCAAAACAGTCGGAATAAAAGACATCTCGTTTACGCCTAAAATAGCGAAACGCAAACCAGTTAGAAATTAAATACTAATTTATAGTATTTTTAAATAACAATAATAATTATTGTTTAAAAATACGAATTTAGAATCATAAAATGATTCGTCTCGTTAAATGGGATATGATGTCGTAAACGATACGAAAAACGGGTATAGAACGAGCTAAAAACGACATCAGAAGTGTAACATTGTAAAAAAAAGGGGGCCGACCCGCCCAACATAATTGGGCCGGCCCAGTTCATTCTTCTCGCTGGTGGTGATTAACCCAGCCCATCCCACCTAACTAACCCATTAACAAAAGACATGAAAAGAAAAAAAAATTTAACCCAACTCTGTATCTCTTCTACTCACGGTAATATTGCAACCCTATATCGGCGAACAAGTACGCCTCATATTCACTCCTCTCGATCTCTCTGTCTATCCTTCAACCTTCACCGATTTTGCAACCCTAACACACTGGCGAA
Source organism: Limonium bicolor (assembly GCA_023374045.1). Classification (NCBI taxonomy): domain Eukaryota; kingdom Viridiplantae; phylum Streptophyta; class Magnoliopsida; order Caryophyllales; family Plumbaginaceae; genus Limonium; species Limonium bicolor. The sequence continues at coordinate 307,653,463 of CM041779.1, forward strand.
CAAGGAAATTACATGCTCGTACATCTCTGCATTCTTTCATGCTCAACGCTTCTCTACTTCCCCTTTTCTTCCATTCTTCTCCTTGCGGATTCACCCCACCGGCATCAAGGAAAGCTGCCGAAAGATAGAGCCAAGAGAGGTGGCTGGAGCTCCGGTGACAAGCCCCATGGAAGGAAGGCGTGAGGTGAAACCGTGAAGAAGCCAAGGAGGAGCCAAATCCCCGTGGAACGTCGGGGAGGTAGTCACCGATTGTAACTTCGTTTTGTCTGATTTTGTTGTTAGATTTGAGGACATTATGATAGAAATTACCTCCCCCTTTCTCCTCTGAAATCGGCGCCTTGAAGCTGATTTGCCAAAAAAAATAGTAAATTTCTGGCTAGTCTTGTGCGAATAGTTGTACAACTTTGGACTTTATGTAAATGGTTTTCAAATCTGGAAGTTGGTTGCCTTGCGGAGAACTGGAGCCCTAAAATCAATTTAAGGTTTCAAAAAAAAATCAAGAAAAGATTTAGGGTGCTGCAAATCCGAACTTAGAGTTATGAATTTGGACTTAGGATTTCAAAATTAGTGATTAGAGTTTCTGAAATTAGAATTGGGCAAAATCCGAGAATTAAGGCTACAGAATCGAATTGGGGGATTCTGCAATTAATTTGGGGCTAATCGAAATTAGTGTTTTGAATATCAAATTGGGGGAAATCGGTAAGTTAATGTTTTTATAGAAAATTTAGAATTTTCTGATTTTGGAATCAAATTGGGGCTTTCGAACTCTGATTTAGAAAAAATTGAGATTAGGGATGGAGAATTAAATTTGGGGATAAAATCTGAAAAATTAGGGTTCTAAATTTTGTTACTGATTGTGTATGAATCTGGGTTGTTACTGATTGTGAACTAGAAAAGTTTGGATTGATTTTGAAAATTTCTGGAAGGTTAAGGGTTTAAGTCAAGTTAGAATTGGATACAAAAATTAGGATATTGATTTGGGCTAACCATAAATAATTACACATTAAATTGGTAAGTTGTAAAGGAGGTTAAAGGATTATGTTAAGTGATCCACTGGTGGGTTAACATAATTAAGGAATTGTTTTATAAAATTGGGTTTTAAGTTATAAGTGTTAAATTACTATTAATTTATGAGATGATGTATATATAATGTATGAATACGTATGCGTATATGTAATTAATTGAATTAAGGATTGGAAATTGCTTGGCTAAGTAATAGAACACCATTAAGGATGTTAGCAATTAATATTAAGGAGGAGAATTATAACCTTGACAAGTATTTGAATTAAGGAGATATAAATAATATACATATATACATATATACTCATATATACAATTGGTATTTAAAAAGGATAGAACATGTATATATGTAAGATAAACGAACAAAGAGAGTTGGTATGTTATATATAGTAAATGTTACATGATGTGTCAAGATGACTACTATATATAAGTATGTCATTGGAAACCAATGACAAATACATAAGTAGATATTATATATATATATATATATTGGAGGATTGGAATAATCGATCTAAAAACTTGGATTTAATAATGGTTGTTACAGTATTTGTAAAATCGAGATGATGTTGTTAAATAATGTTAAGACTTGTGAAGACTTATATATAAATATACGCATGTGTATATAGTTGGAAGTTTGATTAAGAGAGCTATGTATGGTTACAGAATGTTAAGGAGATAATTAAGTCATTAACATGCCCGACTACTATGTTGTAGGATCTAGATAGTCGGAGGTGTTCGACGGGTTAGGCGAGTATCGTTTTAAGAGCTAGCCAATCTCCAGGTGTACGTATGGTTCTCTTGTGACCTGCTTGCTAACGAGGTGTCCCTCGGCTTGTGTGCTATTTGTTTTTGTGTGCCCACTAAACAAGATAAAGCACCAACCGGAATATTATGTTTATTGTATTGTTGTGTGATGTTTGAAAACTAACACAACTTACCGTGAGAACTTACTAACTAAAGTTTAGTAAAGAATTGTGTGAGATTAAGGAACACTCCCAAACATTGTTTTCTTAGTAACCGAAAGAGGTTAACTAACAAACGTTAACTTGAGACCTTCTACTAACTAGAACTTGGGGGGAGTGAGGAATCTGGAATGGTACCGGCACATGTGTATTGGGGGAAGTCGGTATCCTTATCAAATACCGTCTTCCAAATATGACTTGTCCTCGGACTTGTCGCCTAGAGTCGACATATAGACTCGACCTCCTCGGACTTCTTGTTCTAGGAGGGAGGCATACTGAGATGGTGTGGTGGGATCTACCTAAAATGCCCAACTAATTTTAACAAATATTGTTTATGTAAACCAATGGAGCTGATAACTCATTGGTTAGGGTCACTTGACCCGACAAGATAAACAATGAATTAAGGAACTACCATTCTAATTAAAGAACGGTTGACTTAATTGAGATAAGGTACAACCATTTCTATTTAAAGAATGGTTTGTACCCTAAGACTGAGATAAGGATTAAGATTGAGGTAAGATAAGGTTGGACTGAGATTAAGAGGAAACGTAACTTAAGGAGTTAAATAATTGACTCACTAATTAAGGGAACACATTTAAGTCGTTCATTGTGCTTGAACTTTGATTGTTCATATTTGGTTTGTTGTTTATTGCACTTTCTATTATGTTGTGCATCTAATCAACCTCCATGCTATCGACAATTAGTCGTCGTAGCCACGTTAGCTTGGGGGCCATGAGAGGATCGTACCAGCAATTTTGCTGACCCCCTTTGGGGCTGTTTTTATTTCACAGGTGAACGTCGGAAGGCGACCGTCATGAGAGTAAGATGGGGTAGATGTGTTACGGGTTTAAGTGTGACCTACGAGTTGTGCATGTACTCTCGTATGGTAATTTGAGCTAGTAAGTTGTATAGGTTGTGAGGAGATTGCAAGATTGTTATGTAATTTGATTAAGGCTTGTAAGTACTAATGTTCGGTATATTCAGGTCCATCAGACCGTAGCTAGATCTTGGAGATTTTAGTATGCCTAGTTGGTCACGTGGGTGACTAACGGCGGTAACACCAAATATTGTAAGGAAATCCGCTGCAGAGTTATTATGAGTGAATGGAGGTATATGAGATAAGTGTGGCTTTATGAGTTGGGGTGTTACACTAGGTCCAAAAACAGATGCTTCATCAATCAGATAGAAGGTGTTACGAAGCATCACACCAAAACAGAGAGTCTTAAACACAACAAAAATAGAATTCGTAGTTGAAAAAGTATTTATAAACCGAGACTAACAAATCATAGAAAGTCAAAAGCCGAAACTCACTTTCAGTGCAAATCAAAGGTCAAAAAGTATGTCGCAAATAAAAATATACATAAACACATGCTAAAACATGTCAAAACTAATTGTACTCAAAGAGAGGAACACAACGCCGCAAATGACACTCAAAACTGAGCTCAAACGAGCATTTTATGCAAAACCAGAGGGTTGTCCGGACATGTGTACGCACGCCGACGTCAAATATAAAACACGTCTGGACTTACATCCGGGTCACAAGTCCGAACACAACAAAAAAATGTAGAAAACAAAGTCGAACCAGAAGGGAAATTTAGAGGCAAATTCTCCATTGTCAAAGCACTAAATTTACATATCAAAATACGTAGAAAAAACACAATCCCATGGGGTTTTAACACATTGAAAACGCAAATCAAAAACCAACCAAAAATCACCACAAATCAGAGAGTCAACTAAACATATTCGGAAACAATAATCGAAACCCCAACACACGCAGCGGAATCCATCTACCACCTACCTCACATCCGAAGCAAAGCAATCTCTACGGACACCACTCAACGCACTACTCGAAACTCCACTCGAAATCACCACTCGTATCACGAACGCTCAAACAATCAAAGGAGGATCGACATCAGAAAGAGGAGCGAAGGAACTCGAACGAAGAATGACAACCAAACTCGGATTCACCAATCAGAGATCTCGGACTCGAACAACAAATTACCAACACCGGAGCACTCAAACAATTGAATTGAAAAGGGGAAGATCGAAGAGGATGAGAGGAGGAGCAAAGGGAGATTATAATGGTGAAGCAGCGGAAGTTTGAGAGGGCGTGAAACTGTCATGAACAAATGTCTAGAAAATAAAAGGAAGCAAAATAACGTGAAATAAAGAATGGGGAAAGGGAAGGGAAAAGTTAGGAATACTAAGGAAAGAAATAAATTGTCCTAACTCCTTAATTAATAGCGAAACGGAAGGAAGAAAGAAATAAATTTCCTAACTCCTTAATTAATAACTAAATGGAACGAACATCTAATTACTTTCCTTACTCCTTAATTAATAACGAAATTGAAGGAACACCTTTTGCCCTCCTTCCTCAAGTCAACATAATAACAATAAGGGAATGTCATAAATACACTAATGTAAGATCAAAATTTAATATGAACTCCCTTTGCGAACCGAAAAAAAAAATCTCGGGCATAACAAATGAAGTAGGATAGCCATTTGTCCCAGGCATATGAGTTTGACAATGGTGGAAGGGAAGGTAAATATGACGGTTAAATAGCCCTGTTAATTATGGTTTTGTACCGTGATAAGTCAGGAATTTACCTATTTCTAAAGGGTCTTTTGAGACCAAATTTGTTAGCATTTACTGCTAAATTCCTGTCTTATGAGTAATTTTATGTTTTTGTTGCAATTGTCTTCTTTTATGTTTTTTGTGTGCTTTTTCAGGTATTGAATCTCAAAAGAAACATTTTCATGTCATTGTTGGAGATCATAGTTTTTCAAACAAGCTAAATGGAGTCAAGAAATTCATCATCGTCCAACTTCAGGCATGGTCCGGGACTTGTTCCATAACTTAAGTCCCGGACCACAAAACAGAGCAATTCTCGATACAAATACTGGCACGGTCCGGGACTTTGTACAAGACCTAAGTCCCGGACCACACAAGAAGGCAATTCTCGATACAAATACTGGCACGGTCCGGGACTTTGTACAAGACCTAAGTCCCGGACCACACAAGAAGGCAAGTCTCGAATCAAATTAATGGGGTGGTCCGGGACTTTATACAAATCTCAAGTCCCGGACCACATGTTGGAATCGAAACTCTGTAGCGCGTCTGTAATTCAAAAGCTGGTATAATATTTGATTAAGCGCCGCCCCATTACATACTCCTTTCCAGACTACATCCATCACGATCACGATTATTGTTCTACTTTCCAGATCTAATTTCTTTTCCAACACACACCACGTTACTTTGGTCTTCTTTCCAGCTTCATCCACCAACAAAACACCATCGCACTCACCATCTACTCATCTGTATACACACTATAAATAGAGTGCGAGCCCAACACTTCAAAACACACAGTCTTCGAGACATCAATCTCTCCCTCCATAAATCCTCCACATTTCCATTCCACCCAGTACGTAGTATTACTACTACTACTAATCATCTTCATCCCATTACATCCATACCACCACCTACAGTACGTAGTGTTTACACTACTACTAAAACACCCGTTCACTCCTCCACCTGATCACACAATACTCATCCACACACACCTCCATTTATCATCCCATTTCCACCAGAAGATAGAAGACCAAGCAGGAGAAGAGAAGGAAGAATTGCTCAACCACCTTCATAAACATGGCTTCTTCTATCCCTCTCTTAGTTTTACTTATCATTATGCTTGAGTAATTCTATTAGCACTTTGGGATGGGGATATGAACTTAAATCCCCCATCTATGTTGTAAAACCTACACTTTATTTATTGCGGTTGTTTTCTCTCTTTTGTTTCATTAATGTTATAACCTGATCATTTATAGCATTTGTGGTGATTTCCAACAACATATGATTTTGAGTTGGGAGTTGTGACCGAAAAGAGAGAGGAACCTTAGATTATGGCTAGCTTGATTAGTTGGTGAAATTTAAGGCTATTAATATGGACTTGTTGTTAATGCTATCTAGTGATTTGAACTCTACTTGATTAGAGAGTTGGAAGCAAGCTAGGTAAGAGTTGGTTTATTCATGATTTGAAGGACCTTTACATTAGTCCAGATAGACAACCTGAGTGAAGTAGGTTTACTAATATAGTTGGGGTGAATTTAGGGGATTACAACCATCCTAAAGGTGCTTTCCATTCCAATTCATTACATCACATTTTATCTACTGCTTTTATTTTACAATTCCTCTTTGAACCAAACCAATATACTTGCCTTCGGCTAAACCCCCTTTATTTACTGTTTTATAACCGATTACCGAAACTAGGGAGATCGATATACCAATTTCCTAGTGGAACGACATCATTACTACTACTACGACTAGGGTTCACTTGCCCTTTTTCTGTGCTTTCAATAACACCCCCTTAAAAATACCAACATACCGTAATTAACGCCCATGTCATTTATTCCCTAAAGGTTTTAATAACGGTTTAAAACCGTAATCACAGCCTTAGGCGGGTGCGAACCTAGAGAACTTTAGAATATGGTTCTAGTAGAAATTGTAATCTAAAGTTTTTTATTTTCTTTCTTTTTACAAAATAAAGCACAAACCTGCTGCATTAGCAGACTAAATTGCATAATAACATAACAGGAGCAGCTCCAAAAGATGTATTTTCGATGGAAAATTAAAGTGCAAAAAGTTCAAATATACTAACATAAAATATTCAGATACGCTTAATCCAAATCCCAGCAACATAAATCATGATGTCTCAAAATACAACAAAATATCCAACAACCAAAATCCAACGACTAACAACTTAAATAGCAAAATCTAAATGTCTTTAATAAAACTTCTAAACTATCATACAGACGAAGCTTCGTCAGAGCTTGTTCCAAAATCATCATCATCTAGTACTCTCTCCCACAATTTTCTTTCTTTTCCAGCTTGATCTTTATCAGTGTCTCATAGGGGTTCAACGGGAACACATCTAGTGGGAAGGGAGACTCTAGGAGATCCTTCTTTGCGTGTTTCAAGGGTTTGTGGCTACAACCCTCACCGGTAGGTGTGGGTACAGTTCTAACTTGACCAGTATAAAATGTGGGTGGAGACCTTGAATCTTCAAGGTCCACCACATCTATCATTTCCATGCATAACGTCTCCGTTGGCAGAGACGTGGTGAGGTCATGCAAGGTGTAAAATTTCAACACCGTTGTGTCATCGTCCCACTGTTTGCTGTTACATAAATCGAACATAGAGAAATGTTGTGATAAAGATACATTACCAAATCAGAAATATTAAGAAAAAACATCAAGAACAGCGAGGAAACATTACCTTTTACCCGTACTCTTTTTTATCAGGCGACGCTGAACCAGACGCCACCTCTAGGTTAATGGGATCTTTCTTCAGAGTTATTTGACCCTATATATAACAATTTCCAACGTAACTAGAGTTTATAAGCAAATACTCAGTTGGAAATACAGTATGTAGAAGAACAAAATAAGAAAGCAAAACATAGGAGATATGCTCATATGTATCAATAGGTTATCTAGAGATAAATCAACCAATTATATCTGCTAATTATAAGGAACTAAAATAACCAAATGAACGTTAAATTAAACTGATATCAGCACAAGAATCGGACAGCCCTACTCATCGACTATACAGATGAACAAATAAACCGTATATATATGAAATCACATATGAACATCAATCAGTTTGCATGCATTTGAAACATGCATGGTTTAATACTACTCCTACAATACATCCACACTACAGATTAACAAAAAAACAAAAAGTTACTTCATTTATGTTACCTTTAAAGAACTTACGTTGTTTGTCCTACGGTACATGTTTGTCGAAGAGTAAGGTTGGTGAGATTGCAGAAGAGAAGTGTCGATCTGCGCAGTGTAAATCTTCATCAGAATGAAAGAATAAAAGTAAAGAAAAAGGAGGGAGAAGAGATGAAGAAGCTTACCAGTCGGCTTGAAGCAAAGAGAGTTTCGGGCTATGGTGAGTTTACGAAAGAAAAGGTACGACTTGACAACTGAAGGAAAATAAAGAGCGTTCACGGGATTGATAGGGGGTAGTACGGGTAATTAGTACTTTCATAGTATTGAAAGACATTTAAGTCTGAAAAATGCGCCCAATTTTTAATACCGTCAGACTTTTAATTATGGTTCTGTAAGAAAATTGTAATTAAAAAGATCCACCTCTTGATTAAATGATGTCGTCAATGTGCATAGGCGCACGTGGATACGAACCTGTAGAACGATGTCGTCTAGTGAGTCAGCGCGCGCGTAGGTCGACGGACTTTAAATTACGGTTTATAGAAAAACCGTAATCTAAAGCCTCACGCTAACCTTAAGATTACCGTTCTGCATATAACCGTAATCTAAAGTCCGTTGATGTTACCCGCTTTTCATCCCCCGACCCACTATAAATTACTGTTTATATAACAAGCTGTGATTAATTATCTCTGGCTCACCAATTAAATTACGGTTGGTCTATTAATCGTAAATGATTAGGCGTCATTTATTCCTTTTTTCCATTAGTGTGAAGAAGGTACAAATCAGGAGGACCGCATGGATGAGATGGTTCTAATTAGGAACAAGGCAACAAGGGGGCCGCTCACCATTTTGAGGGGTTCCTGGAAACCAATGCAAATGCGGGAGAGATCCTTGATGACTCATCTCCAAACCCGATAAATCCTAATGCTGAACAACCTTCAGGGGCTTTCAGACAATGTAACCTTGATCACTGTATTAAAGAGAGCTTAGCGGAGAAATCTAAGAATCTATAGGATACGGGCCCCTTCCATAAAAAAGGAGAAACGATGAAAAGGCAACACTCCCTAGACGATACAACTCTTCCATGGTAGGGAGTCAGGTGGTTCTCCTACCAAGTCTGTCTCCTCCTGATCTGCATCGGCCACCACCCCCCGCAACCTTGGTCACTAAGGGTTGCTTGAATAATTGATTCCTCAGGAAGGTCCCAAGGATAGGAACTATCTCTTTGGGGCCTTGCCTTGTGCTTCTCTAAACAAATCCTTAGGTATTTCAGCATGCTTTTCCATTTGATAATTGGTTAAAAGCATGAAATGAACTGCATGTTAAGATGGCTAAATAACCTAAGGGATCCGATTGATTCTAAGAATACACTTAAGCATACCAGCATAGTTTGTTGAGTCCGTTTGGGCCAACACATTACAGGTTGTTGACCGGGTCATGAAGCCGAAGTGCGGGACGCTAGATAGTTAGCGTATTTTTGGGTATCACACTTTTAGACTTTTTATGTATTATATTATGGAGATTTGGATGTATTTTGGATTAGTAGCTCACTTTTTCAGTTTTGGATTGGTATTATAAATTATGGTTGGTCAGTATCCGGTCGTCACAGCGGCTATATGTATTATTTTTAGTTTGACGATATGAGGTTGCCTAGTTACTCACAAGGGTGAGTGACAGCGTGTAACACCAATGCAATAATTAGTTTAAATTTCTATTGCGAATTACGTCTTTAATTATACAAACTTGCGATAATATGGGATTAGGATTAGGGGTGTTACAAAAAGTGGTATCAGAGCGGAGTACCACTCTGATGCGCTTGTCTCTATCAAACTTGTAGTTTGTAATCTATGGAATGTCATGGCCTTTTCAATAACTTAAGTCGTGTAGTTGCTCCCTATTTTTGATGTATGGCAAAGGGGTAAAGAAAGATATGTACTTGTGAACTTATGACCATCTTCTTTGTGTTATGTAATTAAATCTCAATGAAAAACTCTCTACTATGGCCCGGTATAAGGCTGTTATTGTTTTGTCGTTTTTTTGTGTTATCGTTCATCAGTCAATTATCTTTTTAACCTTTAACAAACTCAGGAGAATCCTTCTTAGGGGGAATATCTCTCACTTTCAAAATTTTCAAGTACATATGATTTTGTATTGGTTGACATCATCAAAAAGGGGGAAATTGTTAAGCCAAGATCCTTTAGTTTTGATGATAGCAAACTTGTGTTGTTTATCTAATATGTTTGTTAAGATTTGAGATTCAGATAAACAAGTAGAGGAGTGGCTTAGCACCCAAGGTTGCAAGTGCACTCCGTTCATGACATGTGCCCAACTAGTCGGGCATCTGTCGAGGAGAACTTCTAGTACACACAAGAAGTCAAGCACCACACGACCATATCTCTCATGCATCAGATGTATTACAAGGAAAAAAATACCTCAAGAAGTTCGACAAACTCATGCGTACTTCTACATCCACATAAGCTGAAATACCGAAGAATGAGAAAAACCCTAAGTCTTGAAATGTTAGAATCCTTAAGAGTCAGGAGAGCACTAAAAGCCCCGGAAGTGCCGGGAATGGCTCCGGAAAACCCTAGAAACTATTTTTAAGGATGGAAACTTAAATTGAGACATTATAATCTATGAGAATTGGTAGAAACTGTAACACCCCTAAAACCGGCCTAAGAGTTAAGGGTATTACACGCCGCGTATTACTACCTAATAACGCAAGGCTCTAAAACACTCATATGCAATAAAGGCCCAAAACAGAGTTTCCTTAAACATTGTAAAACAGAGTACTCAAATACAGCGGAAGTAATACAAAATCCCGAATACATGTTCCAAACAGAAACAGTGGTCTAAACAGAGTAAGGCCCGAAGGCTACAAGTCTGAGTAAGTATATCAAATAACAAATGAGGTAAGACGTAAACCAAGCTCCAGAAACTGAATAAGTGATCCTTGCTGATCAATCTGCAAAAATGTTAAAAGTAGGGGAATGAGCACACAACTATGCCCAGTAAGCAGCGACCGTCATCAGTAAGGTCGCTCAAAACAATTGAAAACAGAGGAGAAGCAGAGGTTAGCACAAAATCATAGTTCTCACAAATAGTCAGAGCACTGCTGAAACAATTACAGAATGGAACACCAGAGTTCCCAATTCAGAAATAACCAGAGTTCACAAACAGATAGGGGACACAGTACAATGCACACACTCAGAAGGGTCGAAGACCCATAGACCATAACAGGTCTCTCGGCAACGTAGAAATGACTCGAAAGAGCCAAAGGGTTCGTCAACCCCACAGAACAGAAAGGGAATGACCCACACTCAGAATGACGTCTACATGGTATACCACGGAATAGCTCGACCCAGCCATTCACGGCTCAGAAACAGAGTAAAGTGCCCCAAAACAGAAGGTTTGCAAAACAGAAGCAACCTTGCATGAAACCATGCCAAAACACTTATAACACAGTTGTGGGAACTTAGAGGAGTCCAACGCCACAAACGGCACTCAAATCTGAGTTCAGACGGAGAAGTTATGCAGAAAACAGAGCAGTGTCCGAACTTGTGTCCGGATGTCGAAGTTCGGACGAAAGTCGAGACTCAGAAACCAGAACAGTCAAATGTCCGAACTTGTGTCCGGACGTCAATGGTCGGACACAAGTCGATTTGAAATCAGACAGAACATTTTAGAATGTCCGAACATCAATGTCCAGACTGATGTTCGGACGAGTTTACGGAAAAACTTACGCGGAAGGTCCGACCTTGTGTCCGGACGTCAAAGTTCGGACACAGGTCGAACTAAAATCAGGAGAATCTAAGGGTGTGTCCGCACATCTAAGTTCGGACAGATGTTCGGACATACCTCGAACTTTGGAAATCAGAAAGGCAAAACACACTGTCCGAACTTCAAAGCTCGGACGGAAGTTCAGACAGTGCGAAAACTGCAGATTTCAGAAGACGAACAGAGCAGAAAAACAACGCGATTCGACACCACGAATCGCCAATTCAGAACACACACCATAACAGTCATAAATACAGGAGACCATGGGGGTTTAGCCATTCAGAAACGCAATTTAAACAGCCAACAACAATCGCAATCCGCACACAAATCAGACGACAAAACCTTGCAAACCCCATGGCTGAACTTCCAAACCGAATCGAGTAACCACCTACCTCAATTCGGAGTGCAAAAATCCACAGAACGCAGCAGCAACCGCACCGAACAATGCCCAACCAGACAGGACCGAACAGCCACTGAATTCCCATAAAAGATAATCCCAAAATCAGAAACAAAGAGAAGGAACCTAGAACCGGAAAATCCCACAATCTGCAACACAAACCTGAACCAAACGCGCAGAGGATCCGACAATTCACAACAGCTCACAGCCCGTGCAGACCACAGATCGACAACAACTCCGTTGTCTCTGAATTCAGCAATCCGAGGTTCCAAAAAATCAGAAAACAGAAAAGGGAAGAACGCAATACCGACCTACACAATCAGAGAATCCAAACCTGAGTAACGAATGAGGAACACACAACAGCGGAGACCTCCAATCTGATTGCAGCAGAACATTCACCGTTCCAGCAGAGGAAGAATTAGAGAGAGAAGGGAAGGGAGAAAACTGCCGCTCAGCACTACGATGGAGAACTCTCTCGCGATGGAACTGACATGATGAGAAACAATCAGAATAGAAATAATTTAATTAAGGTTCCTCTCCTTAATAACCTAATTAAAACAATTACCTTAATTGTTTTAAGCAAAGACTTCCATGCCCTTGACATTTGAAAGAACGCCGACCAAGTCCCACTGACATAAGTAACGTAATCCAACTTAGATACAACAAATAAACCGGACATAATATAAGGTTTGAACTATGGGTTATAACATCACCTCCCCCTTAAAAGAATTTCGTCCTCAAAATTGACTCACCTTACTGCTCGAATAGGGAGGGAAACTTGGCACGTAGCTCATCCTCAAGCTCCCAAGTCGCTTCACTCTCTGACTGATCAGACCACTGGACCTTCACCATAGGCAGGGTCTTACTACGGAGCCGACGGACGTCTCTGGCTAAAATGCGGGTAGGCACCGTCTCAAAACTGTAGTCCTCCCTCAACTAAAGCTGGTTGTAGTTGATCACATGGGACGGATCATGCAGGTACTTCCTCAACATAGAAACATGGAAAACGCTGTGCACAGCTAACAAGGATGGAGGCAAAGCTAGACGATAAGCCACAGGGCCAATCCTCTCCAGAATCTCAAATGGTCCAACGAACCTTGGGCTAAGCTTCCCACGCTTCCCAAACCGGACTACGCCTCTGACCGGCGACACTCGCAGATAGACGTGATCACCAACATCAAACTCAAGCGGCCTGCGCCTCTGGTCTGCATAACACTTCTGTCTACTCTGAGCAACAAGCAAATGCTCCCGAATCATCCTGATTTTCTCTACCGCACCCTGCACCAACTCAGGTCCAACCAGGACCCTCTCCTTCAGGTCATCCCAACAGATGGGAGACCTGCACCTCCTCCTACCATACAATGCTTCAAACAGAGCCATACCAATGCTCGCCTGAAAACTGTTGTTGTAGGCAACTCGATCAGAGTCACATGCTGATCCCAGCTACTCCAAAATCTAGGACACATGCGCAAAGCATGTCCTCTAGAACCTGATTAGTCCTCTCTGTCTGCCATCCGACTGAGGATGATAGGCTGAACTGAAAGCTAAATTCGTACCCAGGGCCTTATGCAAACTGCGCCAAAATCTCGAAACGAAGCGTGGATCACGGTCAGAACTATAGAAGGCACCTCGTGCAGCCCTCACTATCTCGTCGAGATACAGACGAGCCAACCGCTCCAAACTGAAAGTCTTCTTCACTGGCAGGGAAATGGGCAGACTTAGTCAGCCGATCAACTATCACCCACACACAGCATCACAGCCTGAAGGAGTCTTAGGTAACCTCATGACGAAGTCCATCCCCACACTCTCCCACTTCACTCAGGAATGGGAAGAGGCTGAAGCAACCCGCTGGCCTCTAGTGCTCAGCCTTCACCTGCTGACAGGTCTGGCACTTAGAAACACACTCAGAGATGTCACGCTTCATCCCAGACCACCAGAATGACTCCCTGAGATCTCGATACATCTTCACCCCTCCTGGGTGAACCGAATATGGCGCTCCATGAGCCTCCTGAAGGATCTCCCTACGCAGAACTACGTCATCCGGCACACACACTCGACCCCTGAAGCGCAGACAACCATCACTGGAGACACTGAAGTCCGAACCCTGCTCGGAACACAGCCCCTCTCTGATCCGGCACAAAGCTGAATCTGACTCCTGGCCAACTCTAATCCTGTCGACCAACGAAGACTGAACCTGAAGCGCTGCTATCACACTGGCACTGGCTGGTCTGACTACCCAAACGCCCATACGCTGAAGCTCTAAGGCGGACCTCTGAACTCCGGTCAAAGCACCAGCTACACCTGGAGCACCTCTCCGACTCAAAGCGTCTGCCACAACATTCGCTCTACCCGGGTGGTAGAGGATCTCCAAATCGTAGTCATGAAGTAGCTCCAACCACCTCCTCTGTCTCAAGTTCAGCTCCTTCTGAGTGAACAGATACTTGAGACTCTTGTGGTCCGTGTAAACCTTACACGACGCCCCATACAGATAATGCCTCCAAATCTTCAGCGCGAAAACCACAGCTGCCAACTCCAGATCGTGGGTAGGGTAGTTCTTCTCATAAGGCTTAAGCTGCCGAGAGCCATAAGCCACTACCTTAACCTACTGCATCAAAACACAACCTAGTCCCGTATGGGACGCATCACAGAAGACCTCGAAGCCCTCTGTCCCAGAAGGCAAGGTCAGAATCGGTGCGGTCGTCAGCCTCTTCTTAATCTCTTGGAAGCTCTGCTCGCAAGCCTCGCTCCACTCATGCTTGATCTCCTTCCTCAACAGACGGGTCAGTGGGGATACAATCTTAGAGAATCCCTCAACGAACTTCCTGTAATACCCAGCTAACCCAAGGAAACTACGGATCTCAGCAACATTCGTGGGCCTCGCCCACTCCATCACAGCTCTAATCTTCTTAGGGTCTACTGAGATACCGTCCTTCGAGACCACATGTCCCAAGAACACTACACGATCGAGCTAGAAGTCACACTTCTTCAGCTTAGCATACAGCTCACGATCCTTCAACGTCTGCAAAACAAATTCTCAAATGCTCCTCATGCTCCTTTGCACTCTTGGAGTACACCAAGATGTCATCTATGAAGACCACTACAAACTGATCCAGATAGGGTTTGAAAACCCGGTTCATCATATCCATGAAGACTGAGGGTGCATTAGTCAAACCAAACGGCATGACCAGGAACTCGTAATGACCATAACGAGTCCTAAAAGCGGACTTGGGCACATCTTCGGCCTTAATCCTCAACTGATGGTAGCCTGAACGAAGATCTATCTTCGAGAACACTGTGGCGCCCGCCAACTGGTCAAACAAATCATCGATGCGCGGTAGGGGATGAAGAGGGAAAAAGTACGAGAGTAAGGAAAGTTAGAGCATCCGGTCTCATGTGACTGGAAGGGGCAGCTTAGAACAAGGAATATCGCAGGACCGGAATGTGATTCGGCCGGATGGGTAGTTAAATATCCCGCTTATATGCAAATGCCAGCCTGGCAATTAAAAAGAAAGACAGGCTGGCAACCCTCGATCTAGCAGTGTAAACGTTATAAATAGGGGTTCAACCCCACAATAAAGGACATGATTTATATTCGAAAACTACACTCTATTGCATTGTCTTCGCGATTCTCTCTCTTTTAAGCTCGGTCACATAGCAACAAGGTAATTCGACGAAGCGCAAAAGGCTTAGCAGTAGAATTGGAACCTGAGTAGGGATTAGGATAGAAGATTTGTGGAGTTAGGAATTTACCATTTTCATTTTGGCGCCGTCTGTGGGAAACGAATGGCTCAAGATCTTTCTTAGCAACCACGAGTCCACCGAGGTAGTTTGATTATGAACGAAACAATGAAACCTTGAAACTTTGAGGTTGTGTCTTTTGCAGGTGTAAGCGGAGAAGGTACGCGTGTAAGAATGGCCCCAAGAACAAGAAAGACACCCCGACCTGATGGCGAGATCAACAATGTGGGAACGACTGAAAACAACAGAGTGGAGGCTGAAGACGCGATCTCCAAGCAAGCGTTGGAGGGATGCTGAAAAGCTTAGTCAGAACCATTGATGAAAGGATAGTGGAGGGGAATGAAGTCTTGCAGCAGGAACTGATGCAGCGAGATGAGGAATACCAGAAGAAATGGGAGGACATGACCGAGGCGCTTGAATCGCTCAAGAACCGCGGCTCCGGAGCGAGCAACAGCCGGAAAAAAGAGCAGCTAGAGAAAACTCTGATCATCAGCGAGGAGACTGAGGAGGATGATTCGATTGACATGACTCTTTACCCCTTCTCCGAGAGAATCAGGAAGGCAAAACTTCCTCCCCACTTCGTTGCACCAGCGGTGGAGAAGTACGATGGAACGGGGGACCCTGCTCTTCACGTTAAAAAATTTATGTTCGCAATGAACACGCAGGGGATAAGTTCTCTCGCTCTTTGCAATTTGTTTCCGGGAACATTATCTGAGAAGGGAAGAAATAGCGCCAGGCCAAAGCAGGATACGTAGAGCATCCGGCCGCTCTAGCCGGATGAGGTCAGAAGCTTATAGAGCATCCGGCCACCTCTAGTCGGATGGAAGTGCAAACACATAGAGCATCCGGCCATCTCTGGCCGATGAAAATGGGGCTTAGGCAAAGCAAAGCATCATACGACCGGCCGCTTGTGGTCGGTCAAAGATTCTAGGAGGGGGTAGAACTGTACTTAAACATGTAAAATACAGGCTGGCACCAAAAAGACCAGGCCCAAAAAACTATAAATAAGGGTGTACCCCCTGAAATAAGACACGCGATATTTGGCAATCAAACTCACATTCGATTCTAATAGAAGCTCTCTTTCTCCCTCTCTACTCTCGCGAGATTCTGAGTCCGAGACCAGGTAATGTAGGATAGAAGGTCAGATCGGATCGTACTAGGATAGATGTACTGTCACATTGCGATCGAGTTGGATCTTGTCAGGATAGTTATACTGTTTCATTTGGCGCCGTCTGTGGGAAACGAACAGCAAGAAGCAACCACGAGACCACCTGGAAACAGGGAAGTAATCTGCGACGGTTTATAGCGAAAGATCTGAAATAACCAATGACATTTTTTGCAGGATCGGAACACGAAAGATGGCTCCAAGATCAAAGAAAACTCTGAAGAACGCTACTGACGATAACAACCGCTCCGAGGAAGGGATGAGTTCGGAGATGCCAGAGGCCATCTCCAAAAAAGATCTTGAGGACATGCTAAAGGGACTAGTCAGGTCCATTGACGAAAAAATTGTAGAGGGAAATGAGACTTTGCAGCAGGAACTGATGCAAAGAGAAGGAGTATCAAAGAAAATGGGACGAAATGACGGAGGCCATCGAACAATTGAAGAACAGAGATTCCAGAGGCAGCAATGGGGAGGAAAGTAAGGATAGAAAGCACAATTCAATTGTGACGAAGGAGAGATGGAAGAAGATGATCAGATAGATATGAGCTTGTACCCCTTCTCAGAGCGGATAAGGAAGGCAAAACTCCCGCCGCACTTTGTCGCCCCGGCAATTGAGAAATATGACGGGACTGGAGATCCTGCTCAGCATATCAAAAAGTTCATGTTCGCCATGAACACTCAGGGGATTAGCTCCCTCGCCCTCTGCAATCTGTTCCCCGGAACGCTTTCAAAGAGAGCATTGGGATGGATCTCCACGAGACCGCCACAGTCCATCACGAGCTTCAAACAACTGACCGAAGATTTCCAGCAATACTTTGCTGCGAGTAAGAGGGTTAAAAAAGAAACAATAGAGTTGATGGACATTAAGCAGCGAAAAGGAGAAACCGTGAAGGAGTACAGCGAGCGCTTCCATAAGAAGGTCGCGGAAATCGATGATATTGATGAGAAAATCTTGATTAAGGCCTTTGGAAACGGCCTAGCTCAGCCTCGACTAGCTGGAAAGATCGCAACGAAGGCGCCGAAAACTCATGGAGAGTTAGCTGAAATGATCCATGATTTTTTGAAGTCTGAGATAGCGGAAAACAAGGCTAAGGAGCTAGCGGACAGCTTCAAAGCCGCAGGAGTGCCGAAAAGAAAGAGGGGCATGGAGGAAACGCCGGAAGGGGAGGGTCAAGGTACAAGCCATACTATGGCAAATCCATCGCCGGATCTTCCTCTCAGGGGGCACAGCATCAGGGAGCAAGAACCATTGTCTACATTGATCCGGGAAGTATGCTGCTGCAGTAAGGGAGGGGTACCTTCCTCAGCCTAGGAGGCCGCCGCAGGGGAAATTCCGGTTGCATTCTGTGAGTATCACGGGAATCGCAGCCACCGACCGTGAACTGTGCTACCTTGGCCAAAGAGCTCCGAGTCATTGAGGAAATAAGAAGAAAGGAAAGCAGGCAGCTGGAGCACAAAGGCAATACGGCGGCCAACAAGGTGGTACCCAGAATGCACCCCGAGGGCGACAGGAGGAAGAAATTCACCCCAGGCTTGACCCCGGCAAATCAGTGGGGATGATAACAGGTTTGTGAAAAAGGAGAGTAAAAGTTTTTTCTTCCTTTTATTCAGAATAACATCTGGAATTACAATTTGCAGTCTGTTTTAAGATGAAATTTTGTATCACATAGATTGTCAAAAATCATGTTGTCAAAGGAGAAATAAAATTTCCATTCTTTTCGCATTCTTTACTATTAGCAGCCTCCTTCTTTTCCCAAAAAGAAAGCTAACAAAACTTCCTCTAAGAAAACTCACAGGACTTTTTTCAGAAGTAGGACCACTAACCCCTAATGAAAGGAAAAGACACATTCATCAAGTACATCAAGAACTCCCGGAGAAAAAAATCGCCAAAAAGGAAAATTTTCCTCCAATCTTCTTCTCCGACGAAGATGAAGAAGGAGTGCTATACCCGCACAACGATCCACTTGTCATTCGTGCGCAGGTAAATGACCGAATGATGGAGGGAATTTTAATCGATAGTGGGGCCGGAGCAAATGTCATATCAGCCGAAGCGGTTAGGAGGTTAGAGGTGCCTGAGGAACGGATCAAGCCCTATTCGGCGGTTCTAGGAGGGTTTGTTGGAGGTGTCTCTACCACGTCTTCCGGCAGTATAGATTTCACAATGACCTTGGGGCAAGGAGACGAAAGAAGAACAGAAAGCTCACGGCTTTTATTGTGCCAGGTCTTTCTGGATATAACATGTACCTTGGAAGGCCAGGGATCAATGCTTTCAAAGCCATTCACAGCACTCATCACTTAAAAATGAAGTACTTGACCTCAAGCGGAAAGGTGGTTACGATAAGAGGAAGCCAAAAGATGGCCCGAATGTGTGAAGTCCGCATCATGGACAGCCTTCCTAGTGAGGAAGTGGTCAAAACTGTGGGATCGGACAAGGAGTTTAAAGGAAAGTTACCTTCTTCCCCAGGGCCGGATCAAGAAAAGGAAGAATGTCGAACAGCCCAAGATCCCCCCAGAGAGGTACATTTAAAATCTGACCCTTCTAAATTTTTTAAAATAGGAACTGCGTTTGAACAGTGGAGAGCAAACTCACCTAATGAGGTTCCTGGAAAAAAGAAGGGCAACATTTGCTTGGAGCACGGACGAGATGCCTGGTATAGACCCAAGCGTTATCCGGCATGAGCTCAGGGTAGACCCTAAACATCCGGCGGTCAGGCAAAGGAGAAGGGTAATAGGGGAAGAAAGAGATTTAGCCGCACGAACGAGGTCCAAAAACTCCTTAAAGCCGGATTCATCAGGGAGGTCGCGTATCCACGGTGGTTGGCTAATGTTGTCATGGTGAAAAAAGCAAATGGAAAATGGAGAATGTGCGTGGATTTCACAGATCTAAATAAGGCATGTCCTAAGGATTTTTATCCCCTGCCATCAATAGATAGATTGGTGGTCTCAACTGCCCAGAGTTCTGTGTTAAGTTTTCTGGATGCTTTCTCCGGCTATAATCAAATAAAAATGAAAGAGGATGATTCGGAAAAAACTTCCTTCATTACTTCAGCCGGAACATTCTGTTACAAAGTAATGCCTTTCGGCCTAAAGAATGCAGGGGCCACTTTTCAGCGAATGATTGACAAAGTGTTTTGTCAGCAAATTGCCCGAAATGTAGAAGCTTACGTTGATGACATAGTTGTGAAAAGCCCGTCAAAGGAACAACACATGAAGGATTTAGAAGAAACATTCGACACTCTGGATAAATACCAAATCAAGCTAAATCCAGAAAAGTGCGTGTTTGGTGTAACCAAAGGGAGGTTTCTTGGTTTCATTGTTGGGCAACGAGGTATTGAGGTTGATCCGGAAAAAAGTCAGGCAATCCTCGACCTTTCCCCTCCAAGAAATATCAAAGATGTCCAAGCTTGAACGGAAGACTCACAGCATTAAGTAGATTCTGTTCTAAGCTTCAAGAAAAATCAATCCCGTTCTTCAATATTTTAAGGAAGAACAGCAAATTCCAGTGGGGACAAGAGTGCATAGAAGCGTTTGAAAAGATCAAGGAGATGCTTCGGGATCTACCTAAATTGGGTGTACCTGCCCCGGGACAAGACCTATACCTTTACTTGTCCGCAACAGATTGGGCGGTTGCAGCTGTCTTAATCATGGAGGAAAAAAGGGAGATACCAGTTTACTATACGGGCAAAATCTTAAGCCCAACAGAAGGACGGTACACTAATATAGAAAAAGTCTTGTTCGCACTGGTAGTGCATCAAGAAAACTACGACCCTACTTCCAGTCACACCGAATCTTTGTCAGGACCAATTGGCCGCTCAAACAAATTGCGAACAATCCGAATGCCTCCACCGATGGTAAGCTGGACAGTAGAGCTGACACAATATGAATTCACTTCATGCCCAGAACGGCGATTAAAGCTCAGGCCTTAGCGACTTCATAACAGAAACAGCTTTGCAAAAGAAAAGAAACAAACTCAGAGTCCGTATGTCATCTTGGTTGATGGGGCTCGATGCAAAAGTGGGGCAGGAGCTGGAATAGTGGTACAGGCACCAGATGGGCAAAGCTTGAATTATGCCTTCTGACTGGACTTCGATGTCACTAATAATAAAGCCGAATACGAAGCTCTTATCCAGGGTTTGGAAGTAGCCACAGCCCTCGGGGCGACAGGTTCCATAGAATAGATACCTTCTCTGTTTATTTCATACTTATAAAATCCTGTCTGAGGTAAAACTTATGAAAATATAACCTATTTTTAACAGAGTTAGAGGTGTATTCAGACTCTATGTTGGTGACGAGACAAAATGACAACATCTACGAAGTCAAAGAGGAAAAACTATGGAGGTACTTGCTCAAGGTCCAGGAACTAAAGGCAAATTTCCAAAAATGCGAACTAAAACACCTTCCCCGTGAGGAGAATGTCGAAGCTGATGCCTTGGCCAAATTGGCAAGTATGGCCGAAAAAGTACCCAATGAGATATGGCTGGAAGTCAAACCTCCCCAAGTATAGAAGGAGCTCAGGTGCTGGCGATAGGGACAAATGACCAAAGAATCCTGGATGACCCCAATCATAGATTACATACGGCATGGAAAGCTGCCGGAGGAAGAAAAGGAGGCCAGGATAGTAAAAAGGCGGGCCGCATCATTCTTTATTGAAGATAACCAGCTGTATAAGCGATCTTTTGCAAGACCTGCTCTGAAGTGTGTCACCATAGCTGAAGGAGCAGAGTTAGTAAGAGAGATACATGATGGGCTCTGCGGAAATCACCAGGGAGAAAGGACCACAACTCACAAAATCTTGAGACTCGAATATTTTTGGCCGAAAATGATGGAGCACTGCAAGGAATATATACGAAGATGTCGCAAGTGTCAAGAACATGGAAATAAGATACATACTCCTCCGGCAGAGCAAAAATCTATTCTATGCCCAATTCCCTTTGCTATGTGGGGGTTGGACATTGTGGGCCCATTCCCGGAATCTTCACCAGGGAGGTTCAAATTCATGTACGTTGCTATCGACTACTTCACAAAGTGGGTTGAAGCAATGCCTACTATCTCCATCACGGCTAGGAAGTCACAAGAATTCATTTAGAAATATGTGGTATGCAGGTTTGGCATACCAAAAGCCATAGTAACTGATAATGGAACACAGTTCAATTGCGAAAGCTTCCGGGAATTCTGTGAAGAATGGAAGATCGACTTGAGATTTGCATCAGTAGCCCATCCTCAGGCGAATGGGCAGGTTGAGAATGCAAATGGCCAAATAGTAAAGGCGATAAAGAGGAAACTCGAGAAAAAAAGGAAAGTGGGGAATTTGTTACCCCAGATCCTATGGTCGTACCGAACAACATAAAGAGGACCGATAGGAGAGACGTCTTACAGATTGACGTATGGTTTGGAAGCCGTCATTCCGGCGGAGATTGTGGTGCCGTCCATAAGATGGGAATCATATGACGAAGAGACCAACAATCAGGGAGTACAGGATCACCTTGACCTCCTTGAAGAAACCAGGACGGCCGCCGCAGTAAGGATGGCAAAAGATAAATCCAAGGTAGAAAGGTATTTCAACAGGAGGGTGAAAGAACGAAGTTTTGCCCCAGGGGAACTAGTCCTCCGAGAAGTTAAGCAACCCAAGAAGCTGGAGCCCCAATGGGAAGGGCCATACATCATACACCAGAAGACGGGACGAGCTTCATACCGCTTGAAAAATGGAGAAGGGTACGAATTTCCACATTCTTGGCATGGGGAATGTCTAAAAAAGTTCTATGTATAACATTTGAAACTCTTCAATAAAACGTATTATTTTTTGAAAAAAAAAGAAAAAAGTAAGCACCGGCCAACGAGCCGCAGACTATCATGCCTTGAAAGTAAGCACCGGCCAACGAGCCGCAGGCTATCATGCCTTGAAAGTAAGCACCGGCCAATGAGCCGCAGGCTATCATGCCTTGAAAGTAAGCACCGGCCAACGAGCCGCAGGCTATCATGCCTTGAAAGTAAGCACCGGCCAACGAGCCGCAGGCTATCATGCCTTGAAAGTAAGCACCGGCCAACGAGCCGCAGGCTATCATGCCTTGAAAGTAAGCACCGGCCAACGAGCCGCAGGCTATCATGCCTTGAAAGTAAGCACCGGCCAACGAGCCGCAGGCTATCATGCCTTGAAAGTAAGCACCGGCCAACGAGCCGCAGGCTATCATGCCTTGAAAGTAAGCACCGGCCAACGAGCCGTAGGCTATCATGCCTTGAAAGTAAGCACCGGCCAACGAGCCGCAGGCTATCATGCCTTGAAAGTAAGCACCGCAACGGCCAACAAGCCGCAGGCTATCATGCCTTGAAAGTAAGCACCGGCCAACGAGCCGCAGGCTATCATGCCTTGAAAGTAAGCACCGGCCAACGAGCCGCAGGCTATCATGCCTTGAAAGTAAGCACCGGCCAACGAGCCGCAGGCTATCATGCCTTGAAAGAAACATCCGGCCAGTTAGCCTTAGGCTATCTTGCTTTAAAATTAGGTGTCAGCAAACAGGCCGCAGGTATCCTAGAAAATCCGGCTAAAACAAGGAGTCTAGCCGGAACAAAAGGTCCAAAACCGAAAATCCCTTGTGTTATAAAGAAATGAATACTACACTGGCATAACTCACATAAACATAACCATACGTGCAATAAAAATTGGCTCAAAAGAGTTATTCTGGCGGACAAGTAACTGAAGATGGAGAAAGATATAAGCTTATATTCCTCCCAAAGTGTGGGCTAAAAACAGTTACAAAATATGGTCATTCGGCAAAACACAAAAATACAAGCCGAAACCGAAACTCCCCTAAAAAAAAAAAGAGACGACTATTCTACTTTTTCTACAACTTCTTTTTCGGCGTCAACAGCCTATCGCCGCTACCAGCTACGCTCTCAGAAGACTTGGACTTCCTGGAAAGACGTTGCACTCCTCCGGCGGACGGCAGGATATTGCTTCCAGCTGGAAGGAATGAGGCCTCGCCGGCGCCAAAACATGTCTCTCCAGGACTGCGGCAGAACCTTTCGAGCTCCAAAAAGAAGTTGGACTTCTGGGCAACAGCCTTAAATTCCAGCTTGTTGTACAGATCATCATCTAGTAACTCTCCTTTCTCAAGAGTGATCCGAAACAATCTGCTGGCAAATATCAACTATCCGACGGCACTGGGAAGCAAAGGACTCCTTTAGATGAGCGTTAATGGTGCCTTGCTTCTGTATCTCCTCCTGGGATTGCAGAGAAAACGACTTGAGCCTGGCCACCTGAGATTCAAGGGTCAGGACTTGGGCTCGGTACTTGTCACGTTCACAATTGGCAGAAGACAGCTCCTCCTTTGCACGGGCTATCCGTCCACTCAACTGGGTGACGTGCTTCAGTAAATTGGCAGCACTCATGCCTAGCCGGAACAAAAAGAATAAGAAGAAGAAAGGGCCAAAAAGAGAGGAAAAAGTTAAAAGCCTGAAAGTTTACCGTGACCTAATGGCTCAGTATTCTCGGCCTGAGAGCGAGACTTAGCTTCCTCCAGCTCTCTTACTTTCTCCTCCAGCCTCGCCCTCTCTTCTATCAGGGCGGTTTTATCCGCAACAAGAGTTTTCTTCTCTTCTTCCAAAAGAGAACAATCTCGGAGCAGAGACTGCTTCTCTTGATCAAAGGAAGACCTTGACTGCTCTTCCAGCGCAGCCTTTTCTTCCAGCAGGCGGTCGTGCTCTTGCATAAGCTTTTCTTTTTCCTTCACAAGAGCTTCGTTCTTCCGTTGAAGAGCTTGCTTCTCCAGCTCAAGCGCTTCAGCCTCCTGCTTAAAAGAGTTCCCCTCCTGGTAGAAAAAGGCCTTCTCAGCCTGAAGGTTGTTCACCTCACTCTGAAGATTGTTCACCTCACTCTGAAGATTGTTCACTTCGTTCCGGTGCATGGAGCGTACCTGATCCAGCGTAATGTCCAGGTCAAAGAAGGATCAAATTAGCTTATCCTTATTCAAGGGAAAACGAGAGACGGTTTCATACCTCTATCAATGTATTATCAGCCTCCTTGATCGGCCCTTAGAGAAAAGTTCTCTTCTCGAAGTTTCTTCAGCTGCAGTTCGTACTCATCACGCTGGCGCTCACATTCTCGCCGAGACAACTGCAGGTCTTTGTTGATTGCCTCAGTCCTCTCTTTTGCCTTACAATCGATCTCGTACTCAACCTGGTCAATATAGGCATCATGGGAAGAGCGGGACAGCTTCAGTTCCTCTTCAACATTGTTGGCTCGGCTTTCCTCGTAGCGGAGCCTGGATCGGAGGTTGCCAAAGTGAACCTCAGCACTTTGGGCCATGGACATCACCTAAAAAAAACGGTACAATGCATAAATTCAGGGAAAAACCAAAAATGAAACAAGAAAAGAAGCATAAAAGTGATATGCATGTCAACCTGAAAGATTCCCCCCACATCATGTCAAACACTTCATTTGCTGGGAGGGAGTGCCGCATGATGGCATCCGCCCCCCCATCCCCGATCCGCAGCCTTTTCTTGGTAGCAGTAAAGGTCGCTGGAGGAGCGAAGATCCCGTCTGGATGACCGGATCTCTTAATCGCCTCCTTCCAGACAGAGGAATACTTGGCGGCATCACAGGTTATCAGAGGAAGAGGGTGCCCGCAATGGTAAAACCACCCTTCCTTCTGGGAGGGACCAGTGTAGGACTCCTGAGCAGGAGGAGGAGGGGAAGAGGAGGAGGAGGCTATGTAGCCTTCTCTCAGCTCACCCTGGGGCTCAGGACCCTCCGGCAAAGGAGAGGCTATATAATCCTCTCTTTGCTTACTTCGGAGCTCAGGGTCCTCCGGCACCTGCCGATACTCCATTGCTCTATCCCTTGCCGCATCCACGGCCGCAGCAACGTCAATGGAGAATGATCCTGAAGCTTCAGGATCACCAGAGGTTTGTGGCTCTACGGCCTTCGGTTTCGATGTTGTTTTCTTTTTTAATCTTCTCTTGGCAGGGGCAGTGGCTGCCGCAATGATAAAAATAGTTAGAACCAGAAGAATGAAACTGAAAAAAGAATACCAAAAAAGAAGGAAACTTAAAGGACAGGAGAAGGCGGCAAAAAAAACCTTCTCCAGCCGAAGACCAACGCAGAGGTCTGTGGCCTCCAGGGTGTTTTCCTGAGCAGGATCTGAGGAAAAGTAACCCGTCAAATCAGGAAATAACTCACAAATAGGAGTCGGATGACCGGACTCCCGCCCCGGGCGAGAACCAAGGTCTAAACCTGAACCAGGGGTGAGGGGAAGGAGGACACGGCGCCCAGACTTGGGGCTCACATGCCATGTACCTGACTGCCCGACGCCGGCACGTTCAGGAGATTCTAGCCTCTTCCTTTTTTTCAAATGACCAGCCTGGTCATCACCAGCTTCTCGCCTGGAGCGCTTTGCCGGAGCAGCGCTCTCCAAAAGCTGCTCAGCCGCATCAGTAGCCGCATCCAGCGTATCGTAGTAGTTAATTTTTTCGTCCCCGTTCTTAAAGGTGACGAAGTTCCAGCTATGGAAGGGGCTGATCTTTTCCCCCTTCTGGAAAAAGTCTGAAACAACATATCCAAACAATAAGGAGGCCGAATGAAGCGACAGAACTCATACTAAGAAATAAAGACACTTACTGTGATATGTCATCAGAGAAGACAAGCGTTCTTTTGTAAAAAATGCCTCGACAGTCGGCAGTTTCTTGTTTACTGCCCTCAGAACCTTCGAAATAGGGATCTCAGCCGGAGGAATTTGGGGGCTGAACAACTGACCTTTCCGACCTCAGCAGAGTATGGGATGCCCAAGATCGGCCGGACGGGAGGAGGAACGACGACGACCACCGCGACCCCCAGTCGTGGGCCTTCTTATAGTCAAAAAGGGAGTACCCAGTCTTCGCGATGAGGGTTAGGCTATCAGGATCCTTCCTAACTGTGAAGAATCGGACGAAGTCAGTACCGTCCGGCCGAATTTTGCTTTCCTCGCAAAGAGAAACAAAAGCGTGGAGGTGCAAAATGGCCTTCGGATGAAGGTGAGCGAGGGTGCAGCAGCGGCGAAGGAGGAACCCTAGCACGAAAGGGTGCGGGGGAATGGTCAAACCGGAGCGGAAGAAATCAGCGTAGACAACGTACCGCGGCCAAAATCGTCATTAGGGTGAGAATCAGAGGATGGCAAAAAAATTTGTGTGCCAAGTGGGGCTTCGACAGCCCCGAGACAATCACAGAGGGTGGAGTAATTGAGAGAAGAAGGAAAGGGCTGACGCCCAGATCGGAAGGGTCTTGCGGGCTTCAGGTACGAGGGGCGAAAGCCGTCAGAGGACTGAGAGCCCTGAATCGCTTCAATGGCGGGCGGAAATTTGGTAGCGAGTTTGCTCTGTTTGGCTGAGGAGGAAGACATTGTCAAGCTTGGCGAAGAATCGAAGGATGACGGCGATGAAAGACGAGGTAGCACACGACGACAGGAAGGCGAGAGAAGAAGAACGGTCAAAGTAAAGGGCCAGTAGAGGAAAGAAGAAAGAGCTCAAAAAATTGGGCTTTAAGGAAAGTTTTTTCCCGCTCAAAAAAATATATATATATATATATGTGGGCACAAAAAGTGTCTTTTTTTTGCAGGGGAAGAGAAAGGGTCGCACGCTTCCTAAAGACGCTTCCGACGTTTAGTCGAAAGAAAGGCCCTGCGTATTCTACACCGACAACGGGCGGAAAATTCAAAAAGCGGAACGAACCACGAACTACGCATGTGGCCAATAAGAAGTTCCTTTTCTCCAAGTATGAAGAAAAAGAACTTGTGGGACTGAGATAAGGAGACAACAGAACTTGGGTAGCCTCAGAACTGGCCACAGGCAGTCGCAAAATTTTTTTCACCAAAACACAAGACACAGAAGTTCTATTTTCTTCACCAAAATTCAGAAAGATAGAACTTGTGGGACTGATGAGAAGGGAAGAAATAGCGCCAGGCCAAAGCAGGATACGTAGAGCATCCGGCCGCTCTAGCCGGATGAGGTCAGAAGCTTATAGAGCATCCGGCCGCCTCTAGTCAGATGGAAGTGCAAACACATAGAGCATCCGGCCATCTCTGGCCGGATGAAAATGGGGCTTAGGCAAAGCAAAGCATCATACGACCGACCGCTTGTGGTCGGTCAAAGATTCTAGGAGGGGGTAGAACTGTACTTAAACATGTAAAATACAGGCTGGCACCAAAAAGACCAGGCCCAAAAAACTATAAATAAGGGTGTACCCCCATGAAATAAGACACGTGATATTTGGCAATCAAACTCACATTCGATTCTAATAGAAGCTCTCTTTCTCCCTCTCTACTCTCGCGAGATTCTGAGTCCGAGACCAGGTAATGTAGGATAGAAGGTCAGATCGGATCGTACTAGGATAGATGTACTGTCATATTGCGATCGAGTTGGATCTTGTCAGGATAGTTATACTGTTTTATTATCCAAAAGGGCACTCTGTTGGATCTCAACAAGACCCCCGCAGTCGATCTCAAGTTTCAAGCAATTGACTGAGGAGTTCTAACAATATTTTGCTGCAAGCAAAAAGATCAAGAAAGAAACAATCGAATTAATGGATCTCAAGCAGCGAAAGGGAGAGACGGTGAAAGAATTCAGTGAAAGGTTTCATAAGCAAGTAGCCGAAATCGACGACATTGATGAGAAGATTCTAATCAAGGCTTTCGGAAACGGGCTAGCACAACCAAGGCTTGCCGGGAAGATCGCAACAAAAGCCCCAAAAACCCATGGAGAGCTAGCTGAAATGATTCATGAGTTTCTAAAGTCAGAAGTGGCGGAAAATAAGGCCAGAGATTTGGCAAACAGCTTCAAGGCGGTTAACGATAAAAAAGGGGGACAGAATGGGAATGGCTCATCCGGCAACGTATCAGGGAGTTCATCCGG
The DNA here is from genome assembly GCA_023374045.1 of Limonium bicolor. Taxonomy (NCBI): domain Eukaryota; kingdom Viridiplantae; phylum Streptophyta; class Magnoliopsida; order Caryophyllales; family Plumbaginaceae; genus Limonium; species Limonium bicolor. The sequence continues at coordinate 307,682,126 of CM041779.1, forward strand.
GGGAGGCTCAAGATACAAGCCTTACTACAAAGCTCCATCCCAGGGACCTCAGTTTCAGAATGCCAGGGTCGCTGTTCAGATCGATCCGGGCAGGTATGCGGCGGCGGTCAAAGAAGGATATCTACCTCCACCAAAGAAGCCTTATCCAGGGGAGATTCCGGTAGCCTTCTGTGAATATCATGGCTGCAAAAGTCACAGAACCGCAAATTGCGCCACTTTGGCCAAAGAGTTGAGGGTCATCGAAGAAGAAAAGAAAGGCAAGGGAAAGCAGATGGCAGGCCAGCAGAAGCAGTATGGCAGGCAAAATCAGTTCACCTCTCGAAATCACCAGGAAGAAGAGATCCACCCTGAGCTAAACCACGGCAAATCGGTCGGTATGATCTCAGGTTTGTAAGAAGATGAAGAAGTTTTTGTTTCTCTAGTATTAGGAAGGTCCAGTCATGTCGGTAATAAGGCGAGAGCTGTGTAATCGGTCTTTTCTCTCTTTCTTTCAGAGAAGACGTATACTGTAAAAATCTTCCGGTAGTTCCCTTCCGGAAAAAATAGGAGTCTAATAAACTTTTTCTCTTAAGTAAATTCTCAGGTCTCTTTTCAGAGGTAGGACCGTTGACTCCAAACGAAAGAAAAAGACATATTCATGCGGTACATCAAGAACTACCGGAAAGAAAAATTGCCAAACGAGAAGGTCTTCCCCAGATCTTCTTCACAGATGAAGACGAAGAGGGGGTGTTATATCCCCACAACGATCCACTTGTCATTCGGGCGCAGGTAAATGACAGGATGATGGAAGGAATCTTGATAGATAGCGGAGCTAGAGCGAATGTCATTTCCGCCGAGGCAGTTAGAAAGCTGGAAATCCCGGAAAGTAAAGTCAAGCCATACTCAGCGGTCCTCGGAGGCTTTGTTGGGGGCGTTTCCACCAGGTCCTCAGGGAGCATAGACTTCACCATAACATTGGGACTAGGAGACGAGCGGAGAACTGAAAAACTTACAGCTTTCATTGTGCCGGGACTTTCCGGATACAATATGTATCTCGGTCGACCTGGAATTAATGCCTTCAAAGCAATATGCAGCACTCACCACCTAAAAATGAAGTATTTAACCAGGGCTGGAAAGGTGGTAACCATAAAAGGAAGTCAAAGGATGGCTCGAATCTGTGAAGTCCGCATCATGGAAGGTATGCCGGAAGAAGGAATGGTTAAAACGGTGGGATCAGACAAGGAATTCAAGGGAAAACTACCCCTCCCACCAGAGCCGGATCAAAGTACAGAAGGTTGTGGAACTTCTAAAGACTCACCAAGAGAGAAGGACAACGTTTGCCTGGAGTACGGACGACATGCCTGGAATAGATCCAAGCGTTATCCGGCATGACCTACGGGTGGACCCGAAGCACCCAGCCATCCGGCAAAGAAGAAGAATAATAGGAGAGGAAAGGGACCTTGCGGCACGCGCTGAGGTGCAAAAACTGCTTAAGGCCGGATTCATCAGAGAAGTGTCTTATCCCAAGTGGCTGGCCAACGTTGTAATGGTTAAAAAGTCAAATGGTAAATGGAGAATGTGTGTAGATTTCACGGACCTAAATAAAGCATGTCCCAAAGACTTCTACCCATTGCCATCAATAGATAGATTAGTCGTCTCAACGGCTCAAAGTTCTGTCTTAAGTTTCTTGGACGCATTCTCGGGATACAATCAAATAAGGATGAATGAAGAAGATTCGGAAAAAACATCCTTTATTACTTCAGCCGGAACCTTTTGCTACAAGGTAATGCCTTTTGGATTAAAAAATGCGGGAGCAACCTTCCAAAGAATGATAGACAAAGTTTTCAAACAACAATTAGCCCGAAACGTGGAGGCATACGTTGATGATACTGTGGTGAGAAGCAATTCTTGGGCACAGCACATGGAAGACCTGAAGGAAACTTTTGACACTCTGGACATATTCCAAATCAAGCTAAATCCGGAAAAATGTGTATTTGGAGTTACAAAGGGGAAGTTCTTAGGCTTCATCGTCGGGCAAAGAGGGATTGAGGTGGATCCCGAAAAAACCCAGGCAATTCTCGATCTATCGCCACCCATGAACATTAAAGATGTGCAAGCATTAAATGGAAGACTCACGGCCTTGGGGAGATTCTGTTCAAAACTCCAAGAGAAGTCAATCCCATTCTTCAACATTCTAAGGAAAAACAAGAGATTCCAGTGGAGTCAAGAATGTGTAGAAGCCTTTGAAAGGATCAAGGAGATGCTCAGAGAATTGCCAAAATTGGGTGTTCCGCTGCCCGGTTAAGACTTAAATCTCTATTTGTCTGCCACAGATTGGGCGGTGGCGGCCGTGCTAATAATGGAGGAAGAGAAAAAAGAGATACCAGTATATTACACCGGAAAAATCTTAACCCCAGCGGAAAGTCGGTACACCAACATCGAAAAAATATTGTTTGCATTAGTCGTTGCGTCCCGAAAGCTTCGACCTTATTTTCAGTCACACCGGATATTTGTTAGAACAAATTGGCCTCTAAAGCAGATAGCAAACAACCCGAATGCATCTGGACGAATGGTTAGTTGGACGGTCGAACTCACCCAGTATGAAATTCATTTTCTTCATTTTCTCCCTCGAACAGCCATAAAAGCACAGGCTTTGGCAGACTTTATAACCGAGACGACCTTTGCCCAAAGGCAGAGAGAACCCGCAAACCCACATGTCATCTTAGTTGACGGAGCTCGATGTAAGACTGGAGCAGGAGTCGGAATAGTGGTCCAAACACCAGATAGAAGAACTCTTAACTTTGCGTTCCGGCTAGAGTTTGAGGTAACGAATAATGAGGCAGAGTATGAAGCCCTCATACAGGGTTTGGAAGTCGCCACTGCCTTAGGGGCAACAGAATTGGAAATATACTCAGATTCAATGCTAGTGGCGCGACAAAACGATAACATTTACGAGGTCAAGGAGGAGAAGCTTGGAAAATACTTGGCCAAAGTCCAAGAGACAAAGGCGAACTTTCAGAGATGCGAATTAAGACATCTTCCCCGAGCAGAAAACATAGAGGCCGATGCGTTGGCTAAATTAGCCAGTATGGCCGAGAGAATGCCCAGTAAAGTCTGGATGGAAATAAAGGCGAACTCAAGTCTGGAGGAGAGTATGCACCATTGAATCTGACACAATAGCCAAGTCTTGGATGACACCCATTGTTAAGTACATACAAAGCGGAAACTTGCCACAAGATGAGAAAGAAGCGGCAAAAACAAGGCGAAGGGTTGCATCTTTCTTTTTAGAGCAAGGACAGCTCTACAAAAGATCATTCACGAGACCAGCGCTTAAGTGTGTTACCATAGAGGAGGGAGAAAGGCTCATGGAGGAGCTACATGAGGGGACCTGTGGGAACCACCAAGGAGAAAGGGCAATAATTCACAAAATCCTAAGGCTAGGATACTATTGGCCAAAAATGAGGGAACATTCGAAGGAATACATACAGAAGTGCATTAAATGTCAGGAACACGGGCACAAAATACACGACCCCCCATCCACACTAAAAACCATACTATCCCCAATCCCGTTTGCCATGTGGGGGTTGGATATCGTTGGACCTTTCCCGGAAGCATCTCCCGGAAGATATAAATTCATTTATGTGGCTATTGATTACTTTACCAAATGGGTGGAAGCCATGCCAACGGTATCTATTACCGCAAGAAAGTCACAGGACTTTATCTGGAAGTATGTGGTATGCAGATTCGGAATCCCGAAAATAATAGTAACAGACAATGGAGCTCAGTTCAACTGTAATAGCTTCCGGGCATTCTGTGAAGAATGGAAGATTGATTTGAGGTTCGCATTGGTCGCTCATCCACAAGCGAACGGCCAGGTAGAAAATGCGAATGGACAAATTGTCAAAGCTATAAAAAGGAAGTTGGACAGCAAAAAAGGGGGATGGGCGGAATTGCTACCTCAGGTTCTCAGGTCCTACAGAACAACCGAAAAAGGTCCAACTGGAGAAACTCCATACAGATTGACCTACGGTCTGGAAGCGATTGTTCCGGCTGAGATTATAGTCCCATCAATTAGGTGGGAATCCTTTGATGAGGAAAACAACAGTGAAGGGGTAAAAGACAGCCTTGACCTGCTTGAAGAGACCAGGACCATGGCCCAAGTCAGGATGGAAAGGGATAAAGCAAAAGTAGAAAGATATTTTAACCAAAGAACAAGGGAAAGGGGTTTCGCTCCGGGTGAACTGGTTCTTCGAGAGGTAAAACAGCCGAAGAAATTAGAACCCAAGTGGGAGGGACCGTTTATAATACAACGGCGGACGGGGCGAGCCTCCTACCGCCTGAAAAACAGTGAAGGATGCGAGTTGCCTCACTCTTGGCATGCTGAATGCCTTAAAAAGTTTTATGTGTAAAAACACTTTTACAAGATCAATAAAATAAGGTGTTCTTTAAAAACAAAAGTGTACCATCCGGCCAGCGTGCCTACATGCTATCATGCCTTGAAGTGTACCATCCGGCCAGCGTGCCTACAGGCTATCATGCCTTGAAATGTATCATCCGGCCAGCGTGCCTACAGGCTATCATGCCTTGAAATGTACCATCCGGCCAGCGTGCCTACAGGCTATCATGCCTTGAAATGTAACATCCGGCCAGCGTGCCTACAGGCTATCATGCCTTAAAATGTACCATCTGGCCAGCGTGCCTACAGGCTATCATGCCTTGAAATGTAACATCCGGCCAACGTGCCTACAGGCTATCATGCCTTGAAATGTACCATCCGGCCAGCGTGCCTACAGGCTATCATGCCTTGAAATGTAACATCCGGCCAGCGTGCCTACAGGCTATCATGCCTTGAAATGTACCATCCGGCCAGCGTGCCTACAGGCTATCATGCCTTGAAATGTAACATCCGACCAGCGTGCCTACAGGCTATCATGCCTTGAAATGTACCATCCGGCCAGCGTGCCTACAGGCTATCATGCCTTGAAATGTACCATCCGGCCAGCGTGCCTACAGGTTATCATGCCTTGAAATATACCATCCGGCCAGCGTGCCTACAGGCTATCATGCCTTGAAATGTACCATCCGGCCAGCGCGCTTACAGGCTATCAAGCCTTGAAATGTACCATCTGGCTGACGTGCCTATAGTGTCTAGAAATCTTCTTAAAAATGAAACTGAGCGAGAGTATAAGGACTTTTGGTATGAACAAAAGGAGGCTTATAAAGCATTTGGAAGTCCGGTCGCTCCGGATAAATCCAAATGAGAAATATATAAAGCCAACCCACAGAAAGAAACTTGAATCAATTAAGAAGTACAAAAGTAGTGGCAGGGGCAAAAACATTAAAAAATTGTCAAAGTAGTAACCCAAAATACAACTATACAAGACCCCTAAACTAAGAAATCACGTTTTCTGAAAAGCATCTATTCTTTAGCAGGCTTCTTTGCAGCGGATCCTTCGACCGGATGAGACACGCTCTCTGCAGAATTAGATTTTCCAACGACCTGATGAGAGCCAGCAACCCCCTGGCGCATACCGCTATCAGGAGGAAGGAAGGAAGCCTGACCGGGCCCAAAGACTGTCTCACCTGGGAGATGACCGAACTTCTCAAAATCCTCAAGGAAGTTGCTCTTTCGAGCAACATTGTCGAACTCCAGCTCACTATACAAATCGTCATCCAAAACTTCCCCTCTCTTCAGAAAGTACTTGGAGATGGTCTGGCGACAAACATTAGTGATCTTCCGGCTCTGAGAACCAAAAGCATTCTTCAAGTGGGCGATGATGGTTCCTTGCTTCTTCAGCTCCTCTTGGGTCCGACGGGCGTAGGCTGTATGCTTAGCAACATCTTCCTTGAGCTGTAGGACCTGAGCTCGGTAAAGATCGCGATCAGAGCCCGCAGCAGAAAGTTCCTCATTCAGCTTGTCGATACGGTTGCTGAGTTTCTCAACATGTCTTAGAAGATTCTCAGAATCTGGTTGAAAAAGAAAAAAAGGAGCAGGATCGGTAAGAATAAAAGCATAAGGATAGAAAATGACCGGAAAGAGACCAATGAAACTCACCCTTTGCCGGGACCTTAGCACTCTCGGATTGAAGGAAGGCCATGGCTTCCTCTAAAGCCTTCACCTTTTCCTTTAAAGAAGCCTTCTCGGCCGTAAGAGCAGCTTTATCGGCGGAAAGAGCCGTGTTTTCATCCATCAGGGACTGCTTCTCTTGATCAAAGGCGGTCCGAGTCTGCTCGTCCAGGGCGTCCTTTTCCTCGGCCAATCTAGTAAGCTCTTGAATGAGTTTGGCTTTGTCTTCCACTAAAGCCTCGTTCTGTTGGGTCAAAGCCTTCTTGTCCATCTCAAGGGACTCGGTCTCTTTCTCAAGAGCAGTCTTCAGGTCCGCAAAATAAACCTTGTCTGAGGTAAGGGAATCCACCTCCCTTTTGTGAGCAGCTTTCACGTGCCGCAACAAAACTTCCAAATCAGACAAAGCATGCGGGGGTATCATGACATCCTTTTCGCCGGAAGGCTGACGATGTACATGTTTTAGGATACTCTCGGTCCGGAGATTCTGGTTTCTCAAAGCAAACATCTCTTCCCGTAAATTCTTCAACTTCGATTCATACTCATCTCGAAGGTGGACACAATCCTGGCGAGATGACCGTAACTCCTTGTTTAGAGTGTCCGTCCTTTCTTTCACCTTGCGATCAATCTCGTAATTTACGAGATCAATGTAACTATCGTGGGATGAGCGGGTTTGATTCAGCTCAGCTTCAATATTGTCGGCCCAGTTTTTCTCATGTTGCAGATCGGATTGGAGGTCTCGGGTTTGAACTTCAGCACTTTGGGCCATTGACATAACCTAAAGAGAGACAAAACATAAAAATTCAGAGAGCACCAAAAAGGTATAGGAGGATGGGAGGAAGACTGCACTAACCCGAAAAATGCCTTGCCACATTAGGTTGAAGACCTCCCCCATGGGAAGGGAGTGACGCATGATAGCATCAGCTCCTCCGCTCCCGGCCCTCAGTTTCTCCTTGGTAGCGGTAATAATGGACGGAGGAGCAAAAATCCCGTCCGGATGATCAGACAGCTTTATTGCTTCCTTCCAAGCGTCAGTGTATCGGGCGGTGTCCAAAGAAATCTTGCACAGAGGTTGCCCAAGATAGTAGAACCATCCCTCCTTCTGGGAAGGGCCGGTGAAACTCCCCTGAACAGGAGGGGGTGGAGAGGAGGAAGAGGCAGTAATGTCCTCCCTTTGCTTGCTTCGGAGCTCTGGGTTCTCAGGCACTGGTCGGTATTCTTTCACTCCCTCGTTTACTGATTCCTTGGCTCCAGGAGCATCACATGGAACCTCGCTGCCCCCCTCAGCTTCGGAGATTTCCGTTAAGACAGTCTTCGACTTTGATACGGTCTTCTTCCGGGGTCTTTGGGTTCCGGGAGCCGGAATAGCAGCAGTGGGAAGGGCCGGGCCGCAAGCAACCTCGTTGTCAGTAACAGTAATGGGTGCGCCTTGAGAACCTAAGAGAAGAAGGGTCGGCAAAGAATGTACAAAAAGGGAAGGCAAGAGTTTCCCGCAATAAAGAAAGAGCAATACGTAGGTCAGCCTCCTCCAAGACAGCACCGTGAGCCAGATCGGAAGAAAAGTATCCTGCCAAGTCAGGAAACAATTCACAAATAGGAGTTGGGTGACCAGACCCCTGCCCTGAATGAGAGACAGACCTCAGGCCTGAATCGGGAGTAAGAGGGAGAAAGACGCGACGCCCAGACCCTGGACTCACGTGCCGAGTACCTGGCAAATCACCGCACGATCGGGCTGGGGACTCAGTAGTTCTCTTTTTCTTCTGGCCGGATCGATCCTTGTCGCTGTCACCTCTTTGTCTCTTCTTAGAGGAAGGAGCGTCCCCAAGGAGTCTTGTGGCCACATCGACAGCCGCATCAACAGACGCGTAATAATCAACTTGTTCATCGCCCATTTTAAAGTTAACAAAATTCCAACTATTGAAGGGCCCCACCTTATCTCCTCTAGAAAAGAAATCTACCAGAGCAACACAAAAGGTAAGAATACCGAAAAAGGTAAAGGATTTAGGTAAAATTGATTAAGCAAAACTTACTGTGATATTTCTTAAGTGAGACCAGGCGCGCCGGGGTAAAGAATTGGGAAACTGTAGGTTGCTTGTTGCTTACCATCTTCAGAATCTTCGAGATGGGCATTTCTTGCGCCGGGGAAGGTGGGCAGCTGAATTGGCCTTTCGGGATCGAGGAGCAGTAAGGAACTCCCAAAAATCGACCTGGTGGTGGGACAATGACAAACCATCGGGAGTTCCACCCGGAAGACGCTTTCTTGTAATCGAAAAGAGAAAAGTCGGCCTTTGCCTTGATCGTCAGGCTATCAGGATCGTCCCTTGTAGAATAGAATTGGGCGAACTCGGTTGCTTCCACCCGAATTTTGTTCTCCTCACAAAGTAGAACATAGGCGTGAAGATAGGAAATCGCCTTTGGATGTAGGTGAGCAAGCACGCAACAACGCCGAATTAGAAAGCCCAGAACGAATGGGTGAGGGGGCATGGTCAGGCCACGAGAGAAAAAATCCGCATCAACGGCGTATCCAAGCCCAAAATCGTCGTGGGGGTGCGAATCGGAAGAAGGAAGATAGATACGAGTACCCTATGGGACTTCGACATCCTTTAAGCAGGAGAGAAGGGAGGAAGTGTCCAAGGAGGATGAAGAAGGCTCCCGATCGGCGGAAAAAGGGGCGGAAGATTTCAAATAGGAGGGGCGAAACCCCTGGGGCAAAAAGGTACCTTGAATCGCCTCTTTTGCGGGATCAAAATTTACCGCTGCTTTATTCTTCTTCGAGCTAGAAGAAGCCATCGGGGAAGATGAGCGAAGGGAAACAGTGAGACAGGAGAGGTGGAGAAGAAGTTCGGAAACGAAGCGTAAAGAGGTAACGGTGAAGTCTGAAGTGGGTAAGGGAGAGAGAAGGTGTCAAATATAAAACCTGGGGTTTTGAAAAGGTAACGGTTCCCGCTCGGCCAATAAAAATCAATAGGATAAGGACTCTGCATCTTCCTGGAAAAGGGACGCTGACGTAAAGCGCTTCCGAAAATTCTACATCGAAAAGGCGCGAGGCACGGACAAGTTTTCTTTCCTTTTAAAAAATAGAGGAAAAAGCAAGGAAAACATATGGGACTAGGGAAGGGAAACCGAAATAAAGTGAGTCGGGAGAAAGCCAATCCGGAAAGCCATAAAAGAGAGCAAGAGCAAATTGAAGAAAAAAAAAGTTCTACTTTTTACGTTTAAAGGATCAAAAGTAGAACTTGTGGGACTGATGAAGAGGGAAAAAGTACGAGAGTAAGGAAAGGTAGAGCATCCGGTCTCATGTGACTGGAAGGGGCAGTTTAGAACAAGGAATATCGCCGGACCGGAATGTGATTCGGCCGGATGGGTAGTTAAATATCCCGCTTATATGCAAATGCCAGCCTGGCAATTAAAAAGAAAGACAGGCTGGCAACCCTCGATCTAGCAGTGTAAACGTTATAAATAGGGGTTCAACCCCACAATAAAGGACACGATTTATATTCGAAAACTACACTCTGTTGCATTGTCTTCGCGATTCTCTCTCTTTTAAGCTCGGTCACATAGCAACAAGGTAATTCGACGAAGCGCAAAAGGCTTAGCAGTAGAATTGGAACCTGACTAGGGATTAGGATAGAAGATTTGTGGAGTTAGAAATTTACCATTTTCAGGGGATAGCGATTCTTGATGGTCACCTTATTCAGCTCTCTATAGTCGATGCACAATCTGAAAGTCCCTTCCTTCTTCTTCACAAATAGCACTGGCGCTCCCCAAGGCGAAACGCTAGGGCGAATGAAGCCCTTATCCAGCAACTCCTGAAGCTGAACCTTCAGCTCCTTCAACTCCGCCAGACTTATACGGTAAGGGGCCCTAGAGATGGGCTGAGTCTCCGGCGCTAAATCAATCGTGAACTCCACCTCCCTCACTGGTGGAAGTCCGGGCACGTCATCCTGGAAGACCTCAGGAAACTCTCTGACGATCGGGATGCTCTCCAAGCTAGATCCATCACGCACCTCTGGCAGATAACACAAGAATCCCTGGCAGCCCTTCCTCAAGAAGCTGGCTGCCTGCATCGCTGACACAACCACTGGCGCACATGGAACTGCATTCCAAGAGAAAGCAAAGCGAGTCCCGTCTGGCAGGTCGAATGTCACCCTCCTAGCTGCACAGTCTATATGGGCATGGTGCTCTGCTAGCCAGTCCATGCCCAAGATCACATCAAAACAGGCCATCCGCATCGGGATGAGGTCAGCATAAAAAGTCTTGTCCCTAACTGCTATGGGACAAGTCTTACACACAAAATTCAGCACACAAGGGGAAACCCCACCTACTGGACTACTCACACACAGGTCTACCTCACTAGGCATAGCAGTCAGTCCAAGGTCACCCAACAAATCAGAACAGATAAAGGAGTGCGTAGCTCCGGAGTCAAACAGGCAAAACACATCCTGAGAATGGATCTGGAGAATACCTGAGACGACGCGATCACCAGCTCGATCACAAACTGCTGCACTGCATCTGCAACATCTCCCTGATGGGTCACTGGTGTTCTACGAGGAGGCATTCTGAGATTCACAAATCCAAAACTTGTCAGAACTGACTCAGACTTCAAACAACTGTCACAACTGAACCTCACACAAGCAAACACAACCACAGACCCTAAAGAAAGCCAAACCTGGCTATGATACCACTAAATGTAACACCCCTAAAACCGGCCTAAGAGTTAAGGGTATTACACGCCGCGTAATACTACCTAATAACGCAAGGCTCTAAAACACTCATATGCAATAAAGGCCTAAAACAGAGTTTCCTTAAACATTGTAAAACAGAGTACTCAAATACAGCGGAAGTAATTCAAAATCCCGAATACATGTTCCAAACAGAAACAGTGGTCTAAACAGAGTAAGGCCCGAAGGCTACAAGTCTGAGTAAGTATATCAAATAACAAATGAGCTAAGACGTAAACCAAGCTCCAGAAACTGAATAAGTGATCCTTGCTGATCAATCTGCAAAAATGTTAAAAGTAGGGGAATGAGCACACAACTATGCCCAGTAAGCAGCGACCGTCATCAGTAAGGTCGCTCAAAACAATTGAAAACAGAGGAGAAGCAGAGGTTAGCACAAAACCATAGTTCTCACAAATAGTCAGAGCACTACTGAAACAAATACAGAATGGAACACCAGAGTTCCCAATTCAGAGATAACCAGAGTTCACAAACAGATAGGGGACACAGTACAATGCACACACTCAGAAGGGTCGAAGACCCATAGACCATAACAGGTCTCTCGGCAACGCAGAAATGACTCGAAAGAGCCAAAGGGTTCGTCAACCCCACAGAACAGAAAGGGAATGACCCACACTCAGAACGACGTCTACATGGTATACCACGGAATAGCTCGTCCCAGCCATTCACGGCTCAGAAACAGAGTAAAGTGCCCCAAAACAGAAGGTTTGCAAAATATAAGCAACCTTGCATGAAACCACGCCAAAACACTTATAATACAGTTGTAGGAACTTAGAGGAGTCCAACGCCACAAACGGCACTCAAATCGGAGTTTAGACGGGGAAGTTATGCAGAAAACAGAGTAGTGTCTGAACTTGTGTCCGGACGTCGAAGTTCGGACGCAAGTCGAGACTCAGAAACCAGAAGATTCAAATTTCCGAACTTGTGTCCGGACGTCGAAGTTCGGACACAAGTCGATTTGAAATCAGACAGAACATTTCAGAATGTCCGAACATCAATGTCCGGACTGATGTTCGGACGTGTTTACGGAAAAACTTATGCGGAAGGTCCGACCTTGTGTCCGGACGTCGAAGTTCGGACACAGGTCGAACTAAAATCAGAGGAGAATCTTAGGGTGTGTCCGAACATCTAAGTTCAGACAGATGTTCGGACATACCCCGAACTTTGAAAATCAGAAAGGCAAAACACACTGTCTGAACTTCAAAGCTCGGACGGAAGTTCGGACAGTGCGAAAACTGCAGATTTCAGAAGACGAACAGAGCAGAAAAACAACACAATTCGCACACAAATCAGACGACAAAACCTTGCAAACCCCATGGCTGAACTTCCAAACCGAATCGAGTAACCACCTACCTCAATTAGCAGAACGATACCGAACCGAGACCGTAGGCGCAATCCACGCAGGGCAACAATCCGATACAGACCAACAGCCACTGAATTCCACAATCAAAAGCCCAGAAATCATAAAACACTCGAAGGACCTAGAACCATTCAAGACCCAAAATCTGCAACACAAACCTAAAATCGAAGACCAGGCGAATTACTCTACAGTAGAATCCCAATCTGATTGCAGCAGTAGGACCGGAATTCTCAACAGAGGGGAAATTTAGAGAGAGAGAGAGGAAGGAAGAAACTGCCGCTCAGCACCACGATAGAGAACGCTCTTCACGATTGACTGACGTGAAGGGAACAATCAGAATAGAAGTAAATTAATTAAGGTTCCTCTCCTTATTAACCTAATTAAAACAATTACCTTAATTGTTTTAAGCAAAGACTTCCTTGCCCTTGACATTTGAAAGAACGCCGACCAAGTCCCACTGACATAAGTAACGTAATCCAACTTAGATACAACAATTATAAACCGGACATAATATAAGGCTTGAACTATGGGTTATAACATCACCTCTCCCTTAAAAGAATTTCGTCCTTGAAATTGACTCACCTTACTGCTCGAATAGGGAGGGAAACTTGGCACGTAGCTCATCCTCGAGCTCCCAAGTCGCTTCACTCTCTGACTGATCAGACCACTGGACCTTCACCATAGGCAGGGTCTTACTACGGAGCCGACGGACGTCTCTGGCTAAAATGCGGGTAGGCACCGTCTCAAAACTGCAGTCCTCTCTCAACTGAAGCTGGTTGTTGTCGATCACATGGGACGGATCATGCAGGTACTTCCTCAACATAGAAACATGGAAAACGCTGTGGATAGTAGACAAGGATGGGGGCAACGCTAAACGGTAAGCCACAGGGCCAATCCTCTCCAGAATCTCAAATGGTCCAACGAACCTTGGGCTAAGCTTCTCACGCTTCCCAAACCGGACTACGCCTCTGACCGGCGACACTTGCAGATAGACATGATCTCCAACCTCAAACTCAAGCGGCCTGCGCCTCTGGTCTGCATAACACTTCTGTCTACTCTGAGTAACAAGTAAACGCTCCCGAATCATCCCGATTTTCTCTACTGCACCCTGCACTAGCTCAGGCCCAACCAAGATCCTCTCCTTCAGGTCATCCCAACTGATGGGAGACATGCACCTCCTACCATACAATGCTTCAAACGGAGCCATACCAATGCTCGCCTGAAAACTGTTGTTGTAGTCAAACTCGATCAGAGTCACATGCTGATCCCAGCTACCTTCAAAATCTAGGACACATGCGCGAAGCATGTCCTCTAGAACCTGATTAGTCCTCTCTGTCTGGCCATCCGACTAAGGATGATAGGCTGAACCGAAAGCTAAATTCGTACCCAGGGCCTTATGCAAACTGCGCCAAAATCTCGAAACGAAGCGTGGATCACGGCCAGAAACTATAGAAGCAAGCACCCCGTGCAGCCTCACTATCTCATCGAGATACAGACGAGCCAACCGCTCCAAACTGAAAGTCTTCTTCACTGGCAGGAAATGGGCAGACTTAGTCAGCCGATCAACTATCACCCACACAGCATCACAGCCTGAAGGAGTCTTAGGTAACCCCATGACGAAGTCCATCCCCACACTCTCCCACTTCCACTCAGGAATGGGAAGAGGTTGAAGCAAACCCGCTGGCCTCTGGTGCTCAGCCTTCACCTGCTGACAGGTCTGGCACTTAGAAACACATTAAGAGATGTCACGCTTCATCCCAGACCACTAGAATGACTCCCTGAGATCTCGATACATCTTCACCCCTCGTGGGTGAACTGAATATGGCGCTCCATGAGCCTCCTGAAGGATCTCCCTACGTAGAACTACGTCATCCGGAACACACACTCGACCCCTGAAGCGCAGACAACCATCACTAGAGACACTGAAGTCCGAACCCTGCTCGGAAGATAGCCCCTCTCTGATCCGGCACAAAGCTGAATCTGACTCCTGACCAACTCTAATCCTGTCGACCAACGAAGACTGAACCTGAAGCGCTGCTATCACACTGGCACTGGCTGGTCTGACTACCCAAACGCCCATACGCTGAAGCTCTAAGGCGGACCTCTGAACTCCGGTCAAAGCACCAGCTACACCCGGAGCACCTCTCCGACTCAAAGCGTCTGCCACAACATTCGCTCTACCCGGGTGGTAGAGGATCTCTAAATCGTAGTCATGAAGTAGCTCCAACCACCTCCTCTGTCTCAAGTTCAGCTCCTTCTGAGTGAACAGATACTTGAGACTCTTGTGGTCCGTGTAAACCTTACACGACGCCCCATACAGATAATGCCTCCAAATCTTCAGCGCGAAAACCACAACTGCCAACTCCAGATCGTAGGTAGGGTAGTTCTTCTCATAAGGCTTAAGCTGTCGAGAGCCATAAGCCACTACCTTAACCTGCTGCATCAAAACACAACCTAGTCCCTTATGGGACGCATCACAGAAGACCTTGAAGCCCTCTGTCCCAGAAAGCAAGGTCAGAATCGGTGCGGTCGTCAGCCTCTTCTTAATCTCTTGGAAGCTCTGCTCGCAAGCCTCGCTCCACTCATACTTGATCTCCTTCCTCAACAGACGGGTCAGTGGGGATACAATCTTAGAGAATCCCTCAACGAACTTCCTGTAATACCCAGCTAACCCAAGGAAACTACGGATCTCAGCAACATTCGTGGGCCTCGCCCACTCCATCACAGCTGTAATCTTCTCAAGGTCTACTGAGATACCGTCCTTCGAGACCACATGTCCCAAGAACACTACACGATCGAGTCAGAAGTCACACTTCTTCAGCTTAGCATACAGCTCACGATCCTTCAACGTCTGCAAACGGCATGACCAGGAACTCGTAATGACCATAACGAGTCCTAAAAGCGGACTTAGGCACATCTTCAGCCTTAATCCTCAACTGATGGTAGCCCGAACGAAGATCTATCTTCGAGAACACTGTGGCGCCCGCCAACTGGTCAACCAATTCATCGATGCGCGGTAGGGGATAGCGATTCTTGATGGTCACCTTATTCAGCTCTTTATAGTCGATGCACAATCTGAAAGTCCCATCCTTCTTCTTCACAAATAGCACTAGCGCTCCCCAAGGTGAAACGCTAGGGCGAATGAAGCCCTTATCCAGCAACTCCTGAAGCTGAACCTTCAGCTCCTTCAACTCCGCCGGACTTATACGGTAAGGGGCCCTAGAGATGGGCTGAGTCTCCGGCGCTAAATCAATCGTGAACTCCACCTCCCTCACTGGTGGAAGTCCGGGCACGTCATCCTAGAAGACCTTAGGAAACTCTCTGACGATCGGGATGCTCTCCAAGCTAGATCCCTCACGCACCTCTGGCAGATAACACAAGAATCCCTGGCAGCCCTTCCTCAAGAAGCTGGCTGCCTGCATCGCTGACACAACCACTGGCGCACATGGAACTGCATTCCCAGAGAAAGCAAAGCGAGTCCCGTCTGGCAGGTCGAATGTTACCCTCCTAGCTGCACAGTCTATATGGGCATGGTGCTCTGCTAGCCAGTCCATGCCCAAGATCACATCAAAACAGGCCATCCGCATCGGGATGAGGTCAGCATAAAAAGTCTTGTCCCTAACTGCTATGGGACAAGTCTTACACACAGAATTCAGCACACAAGGGGCAACCCCACCTACTGGACTACTCACACACAGGTCTACCTCACTAGGCATAGCAGTCAGTCCAAGGTCACCCACAAATCAGAACAGATAAAGGAGTGCGTAGCTCCGGAGTCAAACTGGCAAAACACATCCTGAGAATGGATCTGGAGAATACCTGAGACGACGCGATCACCAGCTCGATCACGCTCTCCTGCCATAGCATACACTCGAGCCTAAGTCTGAGGCTTCTTCTGGTCGGACCTCGCCCCTGAGTCTGAGCCGGTGCCTCTATCTCCTGAGCCTTTACCGGATGCCTGAGGGCACTGAGCAATCCGGTGCTCCATCGACCCGCACTTAAAGCAGGCACCAGTCTTCTTGTAGCACTCCCTACCAGGATGGGAGTGACCACAAGACCCACACTTCGCCCCAGCTGACGAAGATGACGAAGCTCCCCGACGATCTCCATAGGACTGCTTCTTCTGAGGAGGAGCAGCCTCCTTCTTCTGAGGCTCTTCAGCACGCCTCTTCCCCTTGTGGTCCTTGCCAGCCTGTCTGCCCCTAATGTCGGCCTCTACCAGCAGAGCGACATCTGCCACATCTCTGAAGGTCTGGTGACGAAGGGGTGTCACCGCGGACCTAATGTCAGGTCTCAGTCCGCTCTCGAACTTACGGGCCTTCCTATGCTCATCAAGCTCCGGAGCATACTTCGAAAGAGTCACAAATTTCCTTACACACTCCTCCACAAACATCTCTCTCCCCTAGCGCAGCCGGTTGTACTCATTGATTTTCTGGTCCTTGTAGATGTCAGGGTAGAACTGCTTGTTGAACTCCAAACAGAACTGATCCCAGGTCCAAGGCTGAGGATGCCTACCCATCACCATACGACACCACTCCTTCGCCTCCCCCTTAAAGAGGAATGTGGCGAAGTCCACCTTCTGATCGTCCTCTGAGCCCATCACTCTGAGCAGGTCCTCCACCTCAGTAATCCAGTGGCTCGCCTCCTGAGGGTCACCACAGCCGTCGAAAGAAGGCGGCTTTAGCTTCATAAACTCGTGAAGCACCCTGACTCGGCCTCCCACAGCATTCGCCCCTGCTGGGCCTGCGCCACCAGCTCCTCCACCAGCTCTCCCAGTAGCTGCAGCCATCGTCTGCATCAACTGCGTCACAAACTGCTGCACTGCATCTGCAACATCTCCCTGAGGGGTCACTGGTGTTCTACGAGGAGGCATTCTGAGATTCACAAATCCAAAACTTGTCAGAACTGACTCAGACTTCAAACAACTGTCACAACTGAACCTCACACAAGCAAACACAACCACAGACCCTAAAGAAAGCCAAACCTGGCTCTGATACCACTAAATGTAACACCCCTAAAACCGGCCTAAGAGTTAAGGGTATTACACGCCGCGTATTACTACCTAATAACACAAGGCTCTAAAACACTCATATACAATAAAGGCCCAAAACAGAGTTTCCTTAAACATTGTAAAACAGAGTACTCAAATACAGCGGAAGTAATACAAAATCCTGAATACATGTTCCAAACAGAAACAGTGGTCTAAACAGAGTAAGGCCCGAAGGCTACAAGTCTGAGTAAGTATATCAAATAACAAATGAGCTAAGACGTAAACCAAGCTCCAGAAACTGAATAAGTGATCCTTGCTAATCAATCTGCAAAAATGTTAAAAGTAGGGGAATGAGCACACAACTATGCCCAGTAAGCAGCAACCGTCATCAGTAAGGTCGCTCAAAACAAATGAAAACAGAGGAGAAGCAGTGGTTAGCACAAAACCATAGTTTTCACAAAAAGTCAGAGCACTGCTGAAACAAATACAGAATGGAACACCAGAGTTCCCAATTTAGAGATAATCAGAGTTCACAAACAGATAGGGGACACAGTACAATGCACACACTCAGAAGGGTCGAAGACCCATAGACCATAACAGGTCTCTCGGCAACGCAGAAATGACTCGAAAGAGCCAAAGGGTTCGTCAACCCCACAGCACAGAAAGGGAATGACCCACACTCAGAACGACGTCTACATGGTATACCACGGAATAGCTCGACTCAGCCATTCACGGCTCAGAAACAGAGTAAAGTGCCCCAAAACAGAAGGTTTGCAAAACAGAAGCAACCTTGCATGAAACCATGCCAAAACACTTATAATACAGTTGT
The DNA here is from genome assembly GCA_023374045.1 of Limonium bicolor. NCBI lineage: Eukaryota > Viridiplantae > Streptophyta > Magnoliopsida > Caryophyllales > Plumbaginaceae > Limonium > Limonium bicolor. The sequence goes on from CM041779.1 coordinate 307,700,087, forward strand.
AGGAACTTAGAGGAGTCCAACGCCACAAACGGCACTCAAATCAGAGTTCGGACGGGGAAGTTATGCAGAAAACAGAGTAGTGTCCGAACTTGTGTCCGGACGTCGAAGTTCGGACGCAAGTCGAGACTCAGAAACCAGAACAGTCAAATGTCTGAACTTGTGTCCGGACGTCGAAGTTCAGACACAAGTCGATTTGAAATCAGACAGAACATTTCAGAATGTCCGAACATCAATGTCCGGACTGATGTTCGGACGAGTTTACAGAAAAACTTACGCAGAAGGTCCGACCTTGTGTCCGGACGTCGAAGTTCGGACACAGGTCGAACTAAAATCAGAGGAGAATATAAGGGTGTGTCCGAACATCTAAGTTCGGACAGATGTTCGGACATACCCCGAACTTTGAAAATCAGAAAGGCAAAACACACTGTCCGAACTTCAAAGCTCGGGCGGAAGTTCGGACAGTGCGAAAACTGCAGATTTCAGAAGACGAACAGAGCAGAAAAACAACGCAATTCGCACACAAATCAGACGACAAAACCTTGCAAACCCTATGGCTGAACTTCCAAACCGAATCGAGGAACCACCTACCTCAATTAGCAGAACGATACCAAACCGAGACCGTAGGCGCAATCCACGCAAGGCAACAATCCGATACAGACCAACTGCCACTGAATTCCACAATCAAAAGCCCAGAAATCAGAAAACACTCGAAGGACCTAGAACCATTCAAGACCCAAAATCTGCAACATAAACCTGAAATCGAAGACCAGGCGAATTACTCTACAGTAGAATCCCAATCTGATTGCAGCAGTAGGACCGGAATTCTCAACAGAGGGGAAATTTAGAGAGAGAGAGAGGAAGAAGAAACTGCCGCTCAGCACCACGATAGAGAACGCTCTTCACGATTGACTGACGTGAAGAAACAATCAGAATAGAAATAAATTAATTAAGGTTCCTCTCCTTATTAACCTAATTAAAACAATTACCTTAATTGTTTTAAGCAAAGACTTCCTTGCCCTTGACATTTGAAAGAACGCCGACCAAGTCCCACTGACATAAGTAACGTAATCCAACTTAGATACAATAATTATAAATCGGACATAATATAAGGTTTGAACTATGGGTAATAACATCACCTCCCCCTTAAAAGAATTTCGTCCTCGAAATTGACTCACACCTCTGAAGCGAATAGGGAGGGAATTGGCTAGTGCTCACCTCGAGCTCCCAAGTCGCTTCACTCTCTGACTGATCAGACCACTGGACCTTCACCATAGGCAGGGTCTTACTACGGAGCCGACGGACGTCTCTGGCTAAAATGCGGGTAGGCACCGTCTCAAAACTGCAGTCCTCCCTCAACTGAAGTTGGCTGTAGTCGATCACATGGGACGGATCATGCAGGTACTTCCTCAACATAGAAACATGGAAAACACTGTGGACAGCAGACAAGGATGGGGGGAACGCTAAACGGTAAGCCACAGGGCCAATCCTCTCCAGAATCTCAAATGGTCCAACGAACCTTTGGCTAAGCTTCCCACGCTTCCCAAACCGGACTACGCCTCTGACCGGCGACACTCGCAGATAGACATGATCTCCAACCTCGAACTCAAGCGGCCTGCGCCTCTGGTTTTCATAACACTTCTGTCTACTCTGAGCAACAAGCAAACGCTCCCGAATCATCCCGATTTTCTCTATTGCACCCTGCACCAGCTCAGGCCCAACCAAGATCCACTCCTTCAGGTCATCCCAACTGATGGGAGACCTGCACCTCCTACCATACAATGCTTCAAACGGAGCCATACCAATGCTTGCCTGAAAACTGCTGTTGTTGGCAAACTCGATCAGAGTCACATGCTGATCCCAGCTACCTCCAAAATCTAGGACACATGCGCGAAGCATGTCCTCTAGAACTTGATTAGTCCTCTCTGTCTGGCCATCCGACTGAGGATGATAGGCTGAACTGAAAGCTAAATTCGTACCCAGGGCCTTATGCAAACTGCGCCAAAATCTCGAAACGAAGCGTGGATCACGGCCAGAAACTATAGAAGCAGGCACCCCGTGCAGCCTCACTATCTCATCGAGATACAGACGAGCCAACCGCTCCAAACTGAAAGTCTTCTTCACTGGCAGGAAATGGGCAGACTTAGTCAGCCGATCAACTATCACCCACACAGCATCACAGCCTGAAGGAGTCTTAGGTAACCCCATGACGAAGTCCATCCCCACACTCTCCCACTTCCACTCAGGAATGGGAAGAGGCTGAAGCAAACCCGCTGGCCTCTGGTGCTCAACCTTCACCTGCTGACAGGTCTGGCACTTAGAAACACACTCAGAGATGTCACGCTTCATCCATGACCACCAGAATGACTCCCTGAGATCTCGATACATCTTCACCCCTCCTGGGCGAACCGAATATGGCGCTCCTTGAGCCTACTGAAGGATCTCCCTACGCAGAACTGCGTCATTCGGCACACACACTCGACCCCTGAAGCGCAGACAACCATCACTAGAGACACTGAAGTCCGAACCCTGCTCGGAAGACAGCCCCTCTCTGATCCGGCACAAAGCTGAATCTGACTGCTGACCAACTCTAATCCTGTCGACCAACGAAGACTGAACCTGAAGCGCTGCTATCACACTGGCACTGGCTGGTCTGACTACCCAAACGCCCATACGCTGAAGCTCTAAGGCAGACCTTTAACTCCGGTCAAAGCACCAGCTACACCCGGAGCACCTCTCCGACTCAAAGCGTCTGCCACAACATTCGCTCTACCCGGGTGGTAGAGGATCTCCAAATCGTAGTCATGAAGTAGCTCCAACCACCTCCTCTGTCTCAAGTTCAGCTCCTTCTGAGTGAACAGATACTTGAGACTCTTGTGGTCCGTGTAAACCTTACACGACGCCCCATACAGTTAATGCCTCCAAATCTTCAGCGAGAAAGCCACAGCTGCCAACTCCAGATCATGGGTAGGGTAGTTCTTCTCATAAGGCTTAAGCTGCCGAGAGCCATAAGCCACTACCTTAACCTGCTGCATCAAAACACAACCTAGTCCCTTATGGGACGCATCACAGAAGACCTTGAAGCCCTCTGTCCCAGAAGGCAAGGTCAGAATCGGTGCGGTCGTCAGCCTCTTCTTAATCTCTTGGAAGCTCTGCTCGCAAGCCTCGCTCCACTCATACTTGATCTCCTTCCTCAACAGACGGGTCAGTGGGGATACAATCTTAGAGAATCCCTCAATGAACTTCCTGTAATACCCAGCTAACCCAAGGAAACTACGGATCTCAGCAACATTCGTGGGCCTCGCTTACTCCATCACAGCTCTAATCTTCTCAGGGTCTACTGAGATACCGTCCTTAAAGACCACATGTCCTAAGAACACTACACGATCGAGTCAGAAGTCACACTTCTTCAGCTTAGCATACAGCTCACGATCCTTCAACGTCTGCAAAACAATTCTCAAATGCACCTCATGCTCCTCTGCGCTCTTGGAGTACACCAAGATGTCGTCTATGAAGACCACTACAAACTGATCCAGATAGGGTTTGAAAACCCGGTTCATCATATCCATGAAGACTGAGGGAGCATTAGTCAAAACAAACGGCATGACCAGGAACTCGTAATGACCATAACGAGTCCTAAAAGCGGACTTAGGCACATCTTCAGCCTTAATCCTCAACTGATGGTAGCCCGAACGAAGATCTATCTTCGAGAACACTGTGGCGCCCGCCAACTGGTCAAACAAATCATCGATGCGCTGTAGGCGATAGCGATTCTTGATGGTCACCTTATTCAGCTCTCTATAGTCGATGCACAATCTGAAAGTCCCATCCATCTTCTTCACAAATAGCACTGGCGCTCCCCAAGGTGAAACGCTAGGGCGAATGAAGCCCTTATCCAGCAACTCCTGAAGCTGAACCTTCAGCTCCTTCAACTCTGCCGGACTTATACGGTAAGGGGCCCTAGAGATGGGTTGAGTCTCCGGCGCTAAATCAATCGTGAACTCCACCTCCCTCACTGGTGGAAGTCCGGGCACATCATCCTGGAAGACCTCAGGAAACTCTCTAACGATCGGGATGCTCTCCAAGCTAGATCCCTCACGCACCTCTGGCAGATAACACAAGAATCCCTGGCAGCCCTTCCTCAAGAAGCTGGCTGCCTGCATCGCTGACACAACCACTGGCGCACATGGAACTGCATTCCCAGAGAAAGCAAAGCGAGTCCCGTCTGGCAGGTCGAATGTCACCCTCCTAGCTGCACAGTCTATATGGGCATGGTGCTCTGCTAGCTAGTCCATGCCCAAGATCACATCAAAACAGGCCATCCGCATCGGGATGAGGTCAGCATAAAAAGTCTTGTCCCTAACTGCTATGGGACAAGTCTTACACACAGAATTCAGCACACAAGGGGCAACCCCACCTACTGGACTACTCACACACAGGTCTACCTCACTAGGCATAGCAGTCAGTCCAAGGTCACTCAACAAATCAGAACAGATAAAGGAGTGCGTAGCTCCGGAGTCAAACAGGCAAAACACATCCTGAGAATGGATCTGGAGAATACCTGAGACGACGCGATCACCAGCTCGATCACGCTCTCATGCCATAGCATACACTCGAGCCTAAGTCTGAGGCTTCTTCTGGTCGGACCTCGCCCCTGAGTCTGAGCCGGTGCCTCTATCTCTTGAGCCTCTACCGGATGCCTGAGGGCACTGAGCAATCCGGTGCTCCATCGACCCGCACTTAAAGCAGGCACCAGTCTTCTTGTAGCACTCCCTACCAGGATGGGAGTAACCACAAGACCCACACTTCGCCCCAGCTGACGAAGATGACGAAGCTCCCCGACGATCTCCATAGGACTGCTTCTTCTGAGGAGGAGCAGCCTCCTTCTTCTGAGGCTTTTCAGCACGCCTCTTCCCCTTGTGGTCCTTGCAAGCCTGTCTGCCCCTGATGTCGGCCTGTACCAGCAGAGCGACATCTGCCACATCTCTGAAGGTCCGGTGACGAAGGGGTGTCACCGCGGACCTAATGTCAGGTCTCAGTCCGCTCTCGAACTTACGGGCCTTGCTATGCTCATCAAGCTCCGGAGCATACTTCGAAAGAGTCACAAATTTCCTTACACACTCCTCCGCAGACATCTCTCTCCCCTGGCGCAGCCCATGGTACTCATTGATTTTCTGGTCCTTGTAGACGTCAGGGTAGAACTGCTTGTTGAACTCCAAGCAGAACTGATCCCAGGTCCAAGGCTGAGGATGCCTACCCATCACCATACGCCACCACTCCTTCGCCTCCCCCTTAAAGAGGAACGTGGCGAAGTCCACCTTCTGATCGTCCTCTGAGCCCATCACTCTGAGCAGGTCCTCCACCTCAGTAATCAAGTGGCTCGCCTCCTGAGGGTCACCACAGCCGTCGAAAGAAGGCGGCTTTAGCTTCATAAACTCGTGAAGCGCCCGGACTCGGCCTCCCACAGCATTCGCCCCTGCTGGGCCTGCGCCACCAACTCCTCCACCAGCTCCCCCAGTAGCTGCAGCCATCGTCTGCATCAACTGCGTCACAAACTGCTGCACTGCATCTATAACATCTCCCTGAGGGGTCACTGGTGTTCTACGAGGAGGCATTCTGAGATTCTCAAATCCAAGACTTGTCAGAACTGACTCAGACTTCAAACAACTGTCACAACTGAACCTCACACAAGCAAACACAACCACAGACCCAAAAGAAAGCCAAACCTGGCTCTGATACCACTAAATGTAACACCCCTAAAACCGGCCTAAGAGTTAAGGGTATTACACGCCGTGTATTACTACCTAATAACGCAAGGCTCTAAAACACTCATATACAATAAAGGCCCAAAACAGAGTTTCCTTAAACATTGTAAAACATAGTACTCAAATACAGCGGAAGTAATATAAAATCCCGAATACATGTTCCAAACAGAAACAGTGGTCTAAACAGAGTAAGGCCCGAAGGCTACAAGTTTGAGTAAGTATATCAAATAACAAATGAGCTAAGACGTAAACCAAGCTCCAGAAACTGAATAAGTGATCCTTGCTGATCAATCTGCAAAAATGTTAAAAGTAGGGGAATGAGCGCACAACTATGCCCAGTAAGCAGCGACCGTCATCAGTAAGGTCGCTCAAAACAAATGAAAACAGAGGAGAAGCAGAGGTTAGCACAAAACCATAGTTCTCACAAAAAGTCAGAGCACTGCTGAAACAAATACAAAATGGAACACCAGAGTTCCCAATTCAGAGATAACCAGAGTTCACAAACAGATAGGGGACACAGTACAATGCACACACTTAGAAGGGTCGAAGACCCATAGACCATAACAGGTCTCTCGGCAACGCAGGAATGACTCGAAAGAGCCGAAGGGTTCGTCAACCCAACAGAACAGAAAGGGAATGACCCACACTCAAACGACGTCTACATGGTATACCACGGAATAGCTCGACCCAGCCATTCACGGCTCAGAAACAGAGTAAAGTGCCCCAAAACAGAAGGTTTGCAAAACAGAAGCTACCTTGCATGAAACCATGCCAAAACACTTATAATACAGTTGTAGGAACTTAGAGGAGTCCAACGCCACAAACGGCACTCAAATCGAAGTTCAGACGGGGAAGTTATGCAGAAAACAGAGTAGTGTCCGAACTTGTGTCCGGACGTCGAAGTTCGGACGCAAGTTGAGACTCAGAAACCAGAACAGTCAAATGTCCGAACTTGTGTCCGGACGTCGAAGTTCGGACACAAGTCGATTTGAAATCAGACAGAACATTTCAGAATGTCCGAACATCAATGTCCGGACTGATGTTCGGACGAGTTTACGGAAAAACTTACGCGGAAGGTCCGACCTTGTGTCCGGACGTCGAAGTTCGGACACAGGTCAAACTAAAATCAGAGGAGAATCTAAGGGTGTGTCCGAACATCTAAGTTCGGACAGATGTTCGGACATACCCCGAACTTTGAAAATCAGAAAGGCAAAACACACTGTCCGAACTTCAAAGCTCGGACGGAAGTTCGGACAGTGCGAAAACTGCAGATTTCAGAAGACGAACAGAGCAGAAAAACAACGCAATTTGCACACAAATCAGACGACAAAACCTTGCAAACCCTATGGCTGAACTTCCAAACCGAATCGAGGAACCACCTACCTCAATTAGCAGAACGATACCAAACCGAGACCGTAGGCGCAATCCACGCAGGGCAACAATCCGATACAGACCAACTGCCACTGAATTCCACAATCAAAAGCCCAGAAATCAGAAAACACTCGAAGGACCTAGAACCATTCAAGACCCAAAATCTGCAACATAAACCTGAAATCGAAGACCAGGCGAATTACTCTACAGTAGAATCCCAATCTGATTGCAGCAGTAGGACCGGAATTCTCAACAGAGGGGAAATTTAGAGAGAGGAGAGGAAGGAAGAAACTGCCGCTCAGCACCACGATAGAGAACGCTCTTCACGATTGACTGACGTGAAGAGAACAATCAGAATAGAAATAAATTAATTAAGGTTCCTCGCCTTATTAACCTAATTAAAACAATTACCTTAATTGTTTTAAGCAAGACTTCCTTGCCCTTGACATTTGAAAGAACGCCGACCAAGTCCCACTGACATAAGTAACGTAATCCTACTTAGATACAACAATTATAAACCGGACATAATATAAGGTTTGAACTATGGGTTATAACATCACCTCCCCCTTAAAAGAATTTCGTCCTCGAAATTAACTCACCTTACTGCTCGAATAGGGAGGGAAACTTGGCACGTAGCTCATCCTCGAGCTCCCAAGTCGCTTCACTCTCTGCCTGATCAGACCACTGGACCTTCACCATAGGCAGGGTCTTACTACGGAGCCGACGGACGTCTCTGGCTAAAATGCGGTAGGCACCGTCTCAAAACTGCAGTCCTTCCTCAACTGAAGCTGGTTGTAGTCGATCACATGGGACGGATCATGCAGGTACTTCCTCAACATAGAAACATGGAAAACACTGTGGACAGCAGACAAGGATGGGGGCAACGCTAAATGGTAAGCCACAGGGCCAATCCTCTCCAGAATCTCAAATGGTCCAACGAACCTAGGGCTAAGCTTCCCACGCTTCCCAAACCGGACTACGCCTCTGACCGGCGACACTCGCAGATAGACATGATCTCCAACCTCGAACTCAAGCGGCCTGCGCCTCTGGTCTGCATAACACTTCAGTCTACTCTGAGCAACAAGCAAACGCTCCCGAATCATCCCGATTTTCTCTACTGCACCCTGCACCAGCTCAGGCCCAACCAAGATCCTCTCCTTCAGGTCATCCCAACTGATGGGAGACCTGCACCTCATACCATACAATGCTTCAAACGGAGCCATACCAATGCTCGCCTGAAAACTGTTGTTGTAGGCAAACTCGATCAGAGTCACATGCTGATCCCAGCTACCTCCAAAATCTAGGACACATGTGTGAAGCATGTCCTCTAGAACCTGATTAGTCCTCTCTGTCTGGCCATCCGACTGAGGATGATAGGCTGAACTGAAAGCTAAATTCGTACCCAGGGCCTTTTGCAAACTGTGCCAAATCTCGAAACGAAGCGTGGATCACGGTCAGAAACTATAGAAGCAGGCACCCCGTGCAGCCTCACTATCTCATCGAGATACAGACGAGCCAACCGCTCCAAACTAAAAGTCTTCTTCACTGGCAGGAAATGGGCAGACTTAGTCAGCCGATCAACTATCACCCACACAGCATCACAGCCTGAAGGAGTTTTAGGTAACCCCATGACGAAGTCCATCCCCACACTCTCCCACTTCCACTCAGGAATGGGAAGAGGCTGAAGCAAACCCGCTGGCCTTTGGTGCTCAGCCTTCACCTGCTGACAGGTCTGGCACTTAGAAACACACTAAGAGATGTCACGCTTCATCCCCGACCACCAGAATGACTCCCTGAGATCTCGATACATCTTCACCCCTCCTGGGTGAACTGAATATGGCGCTCCATGAGCCTCCTGAAGGATCTCCCTATGCAGAACTGCGTCATCCGGCACACACACACGACCCCTGAAGCGCAGACAACCATCACTAGAGACACTGAAGTCCGAACCCTGCTCGGAAGACAACCCCTCTCTGATCCGGCACAAAGCTGAATCTGACTCCTGACCAACTCTAATCCTGTCGACCAACGAAGACTGAACCTGAAGCGCTGCTATCACACTGGCACTGGCTGGTCTGACTACCCAAACGCCCATACGCTGAAGCTCTAAGGCGGACTCTGAACTCCGATCAAAGCACCAGGTACACCCGGAGCACCTCTCCGACTCAAAGCGTCTGCCATAACATTCGCTCTACCCGGGTGGTAGAGGATCTCCAAATCGTAGTCATGAAGTAGTTCTAACCACCTCCTCTGTCTCAAGTTCAGCTCCTTCTGAGTGAACAGATACTTGAGACTCTTGTGGTCTGTGTAAACCTTACACGACACCCCATACAGATAATGCCTCCAAATCTTCAGCGCGAAAACCACAGCTGCCAACTCCAGATCGTGGGTAGGGTAGTTCTTCTCATAAGGCTTAAGCTGCCGAGAGCCATAAGCCACTACCTTAACCTGCTGCATCAAAACACAACCTAGTCCCTTATGGGACGCATCACAGAAGACCTTAAAGCCCTCTGTCCCAGAAGGCAAGGTCAGAATCGGTGCGGTCGTCAGCCTCTTCTTAATCTCTTGGAAGCTCTGCTCGCAAGCCTCGCTCCACTCATACTTGATCTCCTTCCTCAACAGATGGGTCAGTGGGGATACAATCTTAGAGAATCCCTCAACGAACTTCCTGTAATACCCAGCTAACCCAAGGAAACTACGGATCTCAGCAACATTCGTGGGCCTTGCCCACTCCATCACAGCTCTAATCTTCTTAGGGTCTACTGAGATACCGTCCTTCGAGACCACATGTCCCAAGAACACTACACGATCGAGTCAGAAGTCACACTTCTTCAGCTTAGCATACAGCTCACGATCCTTCAACGTCTGCAAAACAATTCTCAAATGCTCCTCATGCTCCTCTGCGCTCTTGGAGTACACCAAGATGTCGTCTATGAAGACCACTACAAACTGATCCAGATAGGGTTTGAAAACCCGGTTCATCATATCCATGAAGACTGAGGGACATTAGTCAAACCAAACGGCATGACCAGGAACTCGTAATGACCATAACGAGTCCTAAAAGCGGACTTAGGCACATCTTCAGCCTTAATCCTCAACAGATGGTAGCCCGAACGAAGATCTTTCTTCGAGAACATTGTGGCGCCCGCCAACTGGTCAAACAAATCATCGATGCGCGGTAGGTGATAGCGATTCTTGATGGTCACCTTATTCAGCTCTCTATAGTCGATGCACAATCTGAAAGTCCCATCCTTCTTCTTCACAAATAGCACTGGCGCTCCCTAAGGTGAAACGCTAGGGCGAATGAAGCCCTTATCCAGCAACTCCTGAAGCTAAACCTTCAGCTCCTTCAACTCCGCCGGACTCATACGGTAAGGGGCCCTAGAGATGGGCTGAGTCTCCGGCGCTAAATTAATCGTGAACTCCACCTCCCTCACTGGTGGAAGTCCGGGCACGTCATCCTGGAAGACCTTAGGAAACTCTCTGACGATCGGGATGCTCTCCAAGCTAGATCCCTCACGCACCTCTGGCAGATAACACAAGAATCCCTGGCAGCCCTTCCTCAAGAAGCTGGCTGCCTGCATCGCTGACACAACCACTGGCGCACATGGAACTGCATTCCCAGAGAAAGCAAAACGAGTCCCGTCTAGCAGGTCGAATGTCACCCTCCTAGCTGCGCAGTCTATATGGGCATGGTGCTCTGCTAGCCAGTCCATGCCCAAGATCACATCTAAACAGGCCATCCGCATCGGGATGAGGTCAACATAAAAAGTCTTGTCCCTAACTGCTATGGGACAAGTCTTACACACAGAATTCAGCACACAAGGGGCAACCCCACCTACAGGACTACTCACACACAGGTCTACCTCACTAGGCATAGCAGTCAGTCCAAGGTCACCCAACAAATTAGAACAGATAAAGGAGTGCGTAGCTTCGGAGTCAAACAGGCAAAACACATCCTGAGAATGGATCTGGAGAATACCTGAGACGACGCGATCACCAGCTCGATCATGCTCTCCTACCATAGCATACACTCGAGCCTAAGTCCGAGGCTTCTTCTGGTCGGACCTCGCCCCTGAGTCTGAGCCGGTGCCTCTATCTCCTGAGCCCTTACCGGATGCTTGAGGGCACTGAGCAATCTGGTGCTCCATCGACCCGCACTTAAAGCAGGCACCAGTCTTCTTGTAGCACTCCCTACCAGGATGGGAGTGACCACAAGACCCACACTTCGCCCCAGCTGACAAAGATGACGAAGCTCCCCGATGATCTCCATAGGACTGCTTCTTCTGAGGAGGAGCAGCCTCCTTCTTCTAAGGCTCTTCAGCACGCCTCTTCCCCTTGTGGTCCTTGCCAGCCTGTCTGCCCCTGATGTCGGCCTCTACCAGCAGAGCGACATCTGCCACATCTCTGAAGGTCCGGTGACGAAGGGGTGTCACCGCGGACCTAATGTCAGGTCTTAGTCCGCTCTCGAACTTACGGGCCTTCCTATGCTCATCAGGCTCCGGAGCATACTTCGAAAGAGTCACAAATTTCCTTACACACTCCTCCACAGACATCTCTCTCCCCTAGCGCAGCCGGTTGTACTTATTGATTTTCTGGTCCTTGTAGACGTCAGGGTAGAACTGCTTGTTGAAATCCAAGCAGAACTGATCCCAGGTCCAAGGCTGAGGATGCCTACCCATCACCATACGCCACCACTCCTTCGCCTCCCCCTTAAAGAGGAACGTGGCAAAGTCCACCTTCTGATCGTCCTTTGAGCCTATCACTCTAAGCATGTCCTCCACCTCAGTAATCCAGTGGCTCGCCTCCTGAGGGTCACCACAGCCGTCAAAAGAAGGTGGCTTTAGCTTCATAAACTCCTGAAGTGCCCTGACTCGGCCTCCCACAGCATTCGCCCCTGCTGGGCCTGCGTCACCAGCTCCCCTAGTAGCTGCAGCCATCGTCTGCATCAACTGCGTCACAAACTGCTGCACTGCATCCGCAGCATCTCCCTGAGGGGTCACTGGTGTTCTACGAGGAGGCATTCTGAGATTCACAAATCCAAAACATGTCAGAACTGACTCAGACTTCAAACAACTGTCACAACTGAACCTCACACAAGCAAACACAACCACAGACCCTATAGAAAGCCAAACGTGGCTCTGATACCACTAAATGTAACACCCCTAAAACCGGCCTAAGAGTTAAGGGTATTACACGCCGCGTATTACTACCTAATAACGCAAGGCTCTAAAACACTCATATGCAATAAAGGCCCAAAACAGAGTTTCCATAAACATTGTAAACCAGAGTACTCAAATACAGCGGAAGTAATACAAAATCCCGAACACATGATCCAAACAGAAACAGTGGTCTAAACAGAGTAAGGCCCGAAGGCTACAAGTCTGGGTAAGTATATCAAATAACAAATGAGCTAAGACGTAAACCAAGCTCCAGAAACTGAATAAGTGATCCTTGCTGATTAATCTACAAAAATGTTAAAAGTAGGGGAATGAGCACACAACTATGCCCAGTAAGCAGCGACCGTCATCAGTAAGGTCGCTCAAAACAATTGAAAACAGAGGAGAAGCAGAGGTTAGCACAAAACCATAGTTCTCACAAATAGTCAGAGCACTGCTGAAACAAATACAGAATGGAACACCAGAGTTCCCAATTCAGAGATAACCAGAGTTCACAAACAGATAGGGGACACAGTACAATGCACACACTCAGAAGGGTCGAAGACCCAAAGACCATAACAGGTCTCTCGGCAACGTAGAAATGACTCGAAAGAGCCAAAGGGTTCGTCAACCCCACAGAACAGAAAGGGAATGACCCACACTCAGAACGACGTCTACATGGTATACCACGGAATAGCTCGACCCAGCCATTCACGGCTCAGAAACAGAGTAAGGTGCCCCAAAACAGAAGGTTTGCAAAACAGAAGCAACCTTGCATGAAACCATGCCAAAACACTTATAATACAGTTGTAGGAACTTAGAGGAGTCCAACGCCACAAACGGCACTCAAATCGGAGTTCAGACGGAGAAGTTATGCAGAAAACAGAGCAGTGTCCGAACTTGTGTCCGGACGTCGAAGTTCGGACGAAAGTCGAGACTCAGAAACCAGAACAGTCAAATGTCCGAACTTGTGTCCGGACGTCAATGTTCGGACATAAGTCGATTTGAAATCAGACAGAACATTTCAGAATGTCCGAACATCAATGTCCGGACTGATGTTCGGACGAGTTTACGGAAAAACTTACGCGGAAGGTCCGACCTTGTGTCCGGACGTCAAAGTTCGGACACAGGTCGAACTAAAATCAGAGGAGAATCTAAGGGTGTGTCCGCACATCTAAGTTCGGACAGATGTTTGGACATACCCCAAACTTTGGAAATCAGAAAGGCAAAACACACTGTCCGAACTTCAAAGCTCGGACGGAAGTTCGGACAGTGCGAAAACTGTAGATTTCAGAAGACGAACAGAGCAGAAAAACAACGCGATTTGACACCACGAATCGCCAATTCAGAACACACGCCAAAACAGTCATAAATACTGAAGACCATGGGGTTTTAGCCATTCAGAAATGCAATTTAAACAGTCAACAACAATTGTAATCCGCACACAAATAAGACGACAAAACCTTGCAAACCCCATGGCTGAACTTCCAAACCGAATCGAGTAACCACCTACCTCAATTCGGAGTGCAGAAATCCACATAACGCAGCAGCAACCGCACCGAACAATGCCCAACCAGACAGGACCGAACAGCCACTGAATTCCCATAAACAATAATCCCAAAATCAGAAACAAAGAGAAGGAACCTAGAACCGGAAAATCCCACAATCTGCAACACAAACCTGAACCAAACGCGCAGAGGATCCGACAATTCGCAACAGCTCACAGCCCGTGCAGACCACAGATCGACAGCAACTCCGTTGTCTCTGAATTCAGCAATCCGAGGTTCCAAAAAATCAGAAAACAGAAAAGGGAAGAACGCAATACCGACCTACACAATCAGAGAATCCAAACCTGAGTAACGAATGAGGAACACACAACAGCGGAGACCTCCAATCTGATTGCAGCAGAACATTCACCGTTCCAGCAGAGGAAGAATTAGAGAGAGAAGGGAAGGGAGAAAACTGTCGCTCAGCACTACGATGGAGAACTCTCTCGCGATGGAACTGACGTGATGAGAAACAATCAGAATAGAAATAATTTAATTAAGGTTCCTCTCCTTAATAACCTAATTAAAACAATTACCTTAATTGTTTTAAGCAAAGACTTCCTTGCCCTTGACATTTGAAAGAACGCCGACCAAGTCCCATTGACATAAGTAATGTAATCCAACTTAGATACAACAATTATAAACCGGACATAATATAAGGTTTGAACTATGGGTTATAACAGAAACCCTAGAGGACCTTAGAGAACCCAAAAATATGCTTTAAGGTATTTTAGGTGATTTTCCTCCTTAGGGTGTATAGTTTGTAACTTGTAAATTATAGAAATGGTTATTTAGTAAGAGTTACACATGCCTAACACTTTAGTACATAATTTACATTAACTTTAGGCAATTATATGCAATTAAACTTTGGAATTATTAATAGGTATTATATGTACAAATATAAGGCAATTTAGGTACCTTTAACATAAAGAAAAATGACCTTATGATCATGGCTAGGGGTAGCGAAAATCAAGGGATTAAAATACTTCATTTTAGCCCTATGTTACACTTTGGAGTCAAATTATTGAGTAACCAAACAAGGCATTAGTTGGTGGGACCTACAAAATCTTTAAAAGTTACTTTTTCTCTCAAGAATTAACTAGCCTATTCTAGGACCTTCTTGGACGGTTTATTAGTGCCACATAACCCCCTTAGCTGTCCTAATATGATTGCCTTAGAAGCTAGACCAATAAGAAGTGGAAAAGTGGTGTAAAGTAATAATTAAGTTAAGTTAGAAAAGTAACTTTAAGAGATAAAGGGGAACCAACCTTGGCATTGTCTCCAGCCTTATTTTAACCCCCTAACACGTGGTTAATGAGATCAAAAAGGTGAGCACACTTAATTAGCCAAAAGAGAGCAAAGGAAGAAGAGAAAACTTGAAGGAAACTAAAGGAAAGTGAAGGAAAGTGACCAAGGTGGTGGGTTCTACTGAAGGAGCTCGTGGTCCCTAATTTCCAAGGTGTTAGTGAAGTAAAGTTAAGGGAAAATGGCTAGAGGAAACCAGGTAAATCCTATGTTCAAAACTTGGTTGTTGTAAGTGGTGAATTTTGCTCAAAAAGGTGTTTTAAGGCCTTAGTGTTCAAACGGTTGGGATTCTTTCCATAAAATTTTTATAGGTGATAAATAAGATCTTTTAAGACATTTTGGTGAAGGAATCATTAGAAAATCATTTATATAACTCCTTAAACAAGAAAAATGGCTAAAGATGATTTTAGGGCTTTTCTGGTAATATTTCTTGGAAGAAATTGTTATGAAAGTTCTTCTTGAGTGGGTAACGTATATTTGTGCTTAAAATGGTGAATAAACACTATTAAAAGCTATCCAAGCTCATGGGTTGGCCTTTAGTGCAATATTTGACAAGTTATAAGTGAAAAAGGGTGATTTAAGGCTTATTTGTGTCTACTGAGACTTTGTGTGTGAAACTGAGTGTATGAACCCATTATTTCATGGGTAAATGATCCTAAGATAATATTATTGAACTTATATGAAGGTGGGGTTCGAAGTCAACTTGGTTTGACTTAAAGTTTGTATTGTTCAAGCATAAAATATAAGTATGTTAAGTATGGAAATGGGCTTGTTTATTGCTCTTGTGGTGGTGAACGAAAGTTACTGATGTTTTGGTGTGTAATTTGATATGTTAATATCATTTTAATGGTGACTAATTTACTTGGAAACTTGTAATGGTTATGGAACATGTGATCATGGATACTGGTGAGCCAATTTGGCCGATTACTGATTATTTTCCCACTACCAATGAATTGTGGGCTAAGCTTTATGATATACTCTATGAGTTCTCTACCCTAGGGGGTGTGCACACTTAAGGACATAAGGTGAGGTGGTATTTGTCCAAGGGACCGAGAGTTTGGAACTCTTTGTCGAAAGACCGGTACCTGAGGATTGGTGGAACTATTTTGGTGGAAAATATTATGTATATAATCTATGACACAAGGTGGAACTAAGGGAACTATAAATTTGGTGGAACAAGAGGAATTATATCTTTGGTGGTATTACGGTGATTATGATTTATATCATTGTTTTTGTAACAAGTGGAATTATGTCTTTGGTGGAATTATTGTGAATGTGATTTATATCATTGCTATTGTAACAGGTGGATTGTGAAAGGTAAATCAGGGTTATACTAATGAATTAATTGTGATGATTCTAATGAATCAATTATGGTGATTCTGGAAGGAATATTGTGTGTGTGAATTATTGTGTGTTCTTATATTGTATCAAAGGATTTATTCAAATGTATTTTACAAGTTGAAGGAGGATTTACTCAACTTCGCTGACGTTTTCTGGTTTGTGCCTTGTGGCCCCTTTGTGTGATTGTTTGTTGGCCACAGATTAAGGTGAAGATGGATTCTCTACTTGGATTGCTTGAGCATAAAGTATGGGACGCAGGGAACGATCACATAGAGTTTTAGAAGTTGGATATCTTGTATAATGCTGATGAGTTGTGTAAAACAATTATGCAAAATTTAGAATTTGTATACAGTCATATGTTTTGTAATGAGTAGGTGAGTGGTGAGTAGCCTTAGCATCCACAGTTGGTGTGGATGTGGCGGTAGCACTCCGGTTTAGTAAGACTTCCGCTGCAATATTCATGTAAAATATAAAGAAAATTTAGGGTGTGAAAATCGGGGTGTTACATAAGCAACCAGCTCACGACAAATGCATAGTTCATTAATGTGCAAGATAACAAGATAAGTTAGAGCCATTAAGAAGCATCTGTTACGAAGCAATAATGAAGTCTAAGAGAGCATTTATGAGCATTAATGAAGCAGACAAAATCAGGCAAGTGGAGAGTGCTAGTGGTGACCGACCACTTCAGTACCTGCTGCCAACATGTCCAATCACAAGGCAACACGTGTCTTGAAAGCTACAGATCAAGCTGAAGATTAACCTACATTCAAGCGTGACTATTATGCTAGGGGATGGAGAAGCAATCGATTCCTAGAATCTAGGAGATCATAGGTTGTTAGTTATATTTTAACTAACATGTATAAATACGAGTATAATGTCCTATGAAAGGCAACTAGGCAAAAAGATAAAAGAGAGAGAGATAAAGAGAGTAAGTGTGAGTCAGACTAAAGTGCGTGTAAGAGCTAGGGAGTTGGTGAGCTGACTAGAACTGGATCTGAGAGTTAATACTTCGTGTATTTGATAGACTGATCAGTCTGGGAACGGTTGGGGAACTATAGGCCGACTTTCAGGAGAGGGTAGAGGACTTAGGGATAAAAGTCCTAAATTGTCCCGTAGTCCTTAGGTAGGTAGAGGGAGATTGAGTGAATTGCACTGTGTAAATTCTCAATTTAAAAGAAGTTTCTAGTTTGAGTTTATTAAGTGCTTTTCCTCAACTATCAAATAGTTCACAAAGGACAACGATACGTCCACGATCGATTGGGGATGCATCAGGAGCATCAATCAGCTTCAAAGTGTTCGGAAGAATATGACGAGGCTTGGAAAGTAGCTTATGGTCTGATAATGTAACAACCCCAAAACCTCCCTGGTTGAGAGACCGTTACACGCCGCACGCTTATTACCTAAGACACACAAGGCTACACTAGCGAATCCCCAAAACAGAAGCAAATACCCATTTTGAAATACCCCAAACCTAAGTATGCTAAGCAAACATCAAATTATGATGTAGTAAGGCTAGAATATGCCTTAGAAAGATTGGTAGACAATTTTAACCAAGGAAAACGCAAGAAAGTGCCTTAAGGGCAATCAGGGCAAAAACGTGCTCTAAGCTTGGAGATACTTGGGTGAGTACCCAAATATCATGATAAGACCTTAGTAATATTCTAATGGTCATTTTAAATCAATTAGCAAAGAAAACCAAGCTTGAAAACAGGTTAAAACACAAAATGTGCTTTAAGAAGTCTTAAAGCACATTTTTGAGAAATTGTCTTAGAATTAAGTTTTGAGTGGCTAAATGTCCATCATTACTCTTTAATCAACATGTGTACTAATTAGTATCACATTAGGAGGTCTAAATCAATGGGAAATCAAAATTTCAGAATATGTGCACTGATTAGTGAATAGTGCCAAATAGTGACTAGTTTAAGTTTTAGTCAACATAAGTCAATAAGTTGGTCAACAAACCATGACTAGCCTTATTTGATAAAGGGGCCGGTTTTCTAAGGGTGGTGAGTCACCACAACATGTTAGTTAAGAGGGGAAAAGAGGTAAATAAAGTAAGGTAACTATTCACCTTTTTAGTAAAATATCTCTTATAAGCTATTCTTCTTCTTCTTCTCTCTCTTCATTTCCCCTTCCTTCCACGATTTCTTCTTCTTCTTCTCTCCATTCCAAAACCGAGAGTGCTGCTCTTCCATGGTTCTCCATCTTAAATCACTTGCCAAATACAACTCCAAGCTCCAAATCCAAAACAAATTGCATATTTGTCTTAGTTAAGTCAAGACCTATCTTTCTATCTTTTCAAATCTTTCAAAGTTCCATTTGGTGCCATGAGAAAACTCCATTGATGGAGGAAAATCAAGTTTGAAGAGCTCATGGCTTCCCTTCTCTTAAGGTAAAGGAATGTAAGAAAAACCATGTTTCCATCATTTCTTGTACATGGCCGAAAATTCCTTCTCATGGGGCTATGTTTTATGCCTTGTTCAGCTTGATTTATTCACCAAGGACTAGTGGAGGTCCTATTTCTTCAATGCCCAATTCTACTTTGAGACTTCAAGGTAATCATCCACTTTTTATGCTTTAGAACATTTCTAACCTAGGTTTCCATTCCTTGAGGTTAGTGCATTGTTTAGTACTCATATGAGTCATTGAATATTGATTAGAACATTGGCAAGGGGAATTTAAGTGGTGGCGAGAGCTATGCAGAAGAAGGTCTAAGGAGGAGATTAAGATAAGCTTGAGAAAACAAGGTAAAATGCCTTACCTAATGGTGGTTTAAGTTTAAGGAATGAGTTTTAGATAAGTACCCTGTAGCTTAGAGCTTATTGTGTATGGGTTATATAACCTAAGAAAAAGAACTTAAACAGCTTATGAACTTGTGATTAAGGAGCTAATGAGAATGAGTTAGTAATATAAGTTTAAGGTGGATTTTAAGAGCATTATAACTACTATGAGATTGATGAGTGTATTAGCAGGTTGAAAGCTTTTATATGTGGGAAATTCAGTGTTTAAGTTTAAGTCATTTAAGGGCCTAAGAGCCATGTCATTTAAGAGCCTTAGTGCTATGCAATTTAAGATTATTGCAATATATGAGTATGATGTGAATAAGTTGATTTGGGTGAGAAAATAAGATGAGAAAGGACTTGGTGTGTGTGAGATTATTGTGTGAGAAAAACAATGCATTGGGCATGAGAATATACTAGAGGAGCTATGGCGAAATTTGAGTAGAAAATAAGTGTTTAGGTGATGGTGGTGAATTAATATGACCTAGGATTTACTAGGAGTCATTATGAAGAATTTGAGTGGAAATGAGTTAACTAAGGAGTTCTTGAAGTTTAGAATGGCCTAGAATTGTTTAGGAGGGACTAGAGGTTTGGAGGGTGTAATTTGTGTACCAAGAATGTGTACTAAGGGTTTGAGTGTTCATGATTTTACAAGGGTGAGAAACTAACGATGGTTGTGTAATATACTAAGGAAGCCATGTCAAAATTTGGAGAGGGAACTAAGTGTTTAAGGTGTCCTAAGGAGTTTATGACTAAGGATGTTATAGTAAACATTAAAGGTTGTTTTGGTGAAAGTGGGTAAGCTATGGAGTTCTTGAGTAATAGGAAGACCTAGTGGTGTCTAAGAGGGACTAGGGGTTACAATGGTGAATTTAAGGCACCAAAACCATGGTTAAGGAAGCTAGGAAACTTGTACAAAGTTTGAAGGAAGAATAAGATATAATGATCATAAGGATGTAAGCATGTGCTAGATTATATATAGTTTTGAGAAGTTTGAGTAAAGCAAGTGAGTATGCAAAATGATGCTTGAGGAGTAGTTAAGATGGTTGTGAAAAACACTTGGGTTAGTTGAGGTCTTAGGCAAAATCTACATGTTGGAAGTGTAAGAAACTAAGCGTAAGTGTTAGGAGTTCTTGTAAGAAATTGGGTGAAAGATCAAGGAATTAGAATGAGTTTGATGGATGAATTAGGAGGACTTGAAGGTACCAAAATGATGTTAAGACATGCTAGAATACTTGTGGAGAGGTTGGGAGAAGATTGGTTAAGATTTGAGGTTGAACAGAGGTCAAAAATTTACATTCTGGGCACATTTAGTGTAGGTCGGGTTTGCAAACTAGCACACAAACCCGGACCACACCAAAAACTATCCAGAGAGTTTAGCCGTGGGATGGTCCGGGTTTGCATCCCAGTACTTAAACCCGGACCAGTCCTAAAATTGTCCAGAAACTTTTGCGATGTATTGGTCCGGGTTTACAACCTCGGACACAAACCCGGACCCATCAGAAAAAGCTACAGAATGTTGAAAAATGGGGTTTTAAGGTTGGGACTTGTTTGGTAATGATATTATAAGATGTTAGGACATAATTAATGACATATAATGGTCATTAGGGGCATAAACAAGCTTAAGAAATAATGAGAAGTAAGTGGCTTTTGAGGTTAAGGTTAAACTATAAGGACTTAAGCGATTAATGGTGGGTAAACATCATCGGTTAAGTAAGTTAAGTAGGTTTGGATGAGATGACTAACTAATAACCTAAAACTGAATGAATGCTTTAGGGTTTGAGAATTTGGACTCCCGAGGAGAGTAAGCAACCGAACGACCAATGGTGAACGGTACAGTTCTCTTGTGACCTGCTTGCTAACGAGGTGTCCCTCGGCTTGTGTGCTATTTGTTTTTGTGTGCTCACTAAACAAGATAAAGCATGCAACCGGAATATTTTATATTTATTGTATTGTTGTGTGATGTTTGAAAACTAACACAACATACCGTGAGGACTTACTAACCAATGTTTAGTAAGGAATTGAGTGAGACTGAGGAACGCCCCTAATATGGGACGATATGAACCGAAAGAGGTTAACCAACAAACAGGGTCTTGAGATTACTACTAACTGGAACTTGAGTGAGGAAACCCGGGACCGATCTCCGGTCATGCATGCTAAGAAAAGGGGGTCGTTATCTATAGCAGATTCGACTTCCGATTAAGGACTTGTCTTCGGACTTGTAGCCTAGGGCCGGTTGCCGGCTCAGTTGCGCTGGACACCCGTCCAGAGTAGGTGGCATTAAGATGGTGCGGTGGGATCACCTAAATCCCAGGTTCGAATTAAGCTACAACCATTCCCTTCCAGGAACGGTTGGTATATTGAGATTAAGTTAAGATTAAGGCTAAGGAGAGGTTGAGATAAGTTGCAACCATTCCTTATTAAAGGATGGTTTGTATTGTTAAGTTTAAGATTAAGGTAAGGTTAAGATGAATTGCAACCATTCCTCTTTAAAGGATGGTTTGTATAATTAAGATTAAGATAAGCGACATCCACTCCTTATTAAAGGATGGTTGTTTTTCAGATTAAGATAAGACTAAGATTGAGGTGAGATAAGGATGGACTAAGATTAAGAGGGAACATTACTTAAGGAGTTAAATAATTAACTCTCTAATTGAGGGAACGCATTTAAGTCGTTCATTGTGTGTGAACTTTGATTGTTCATATCTGAGTTGTTGTTTACTGCACTTACCATTATGTTGTGCATCTAATCAACCTCCATGCTATCGACAATTAGTCATCGTAGCCACGTTAGCTTGGGGGCCATGAGGGGATCGTACCAGCATTCGTGCTGACCCCCTTTGGGGGCTGTTTTTACTACACAAGTACATCAGGAGGCGGCCGTCGCGAGAGTAAGAAGAGGTACAAGTGTTACGAGTTAAGTGTGGCCTACGAGTTGTGCTTGTACACTCGTATGGCAATTGAATTAGTAAGATGTATAGGATGTGAGGGGATTGTAAAAAGGATATGTAATTGGTTAAGGTTGTTGTACTAATGTTCGGTATATTCTGTAGTCAGACCGTGGCAAGGTCCTGGATTGTAAAGAATTCCGTTGTGACACGTATATATATATATATATGTTGTTAAGTTGCGAGACCACAATTGGATTGAGTTGGGGTGTTACACATTTATTACCAAATAATGTTACAACGTGTCTTTACAAATACAAAGCAGAAGCCTAACCGAATTACAAAACATAAACCAAATACAAATGGGCCCCAAAGCCAAACAAACTGAATACGGAATCCAAATGCCAAAACTTAAAGCAGAATTCGAATCTCCAAACCGGAACTAAAACCTGCGAATCAGATGGAAATAGGGGTGAGCCAAACTATAGCTCAGCAGGTGATAAACTTCATCTGCTGAACATGCTCAAAACAGATATTGAACATACTATATATATATATACATATACGAAAACGCTTAGCCAAAGCAAAACAGAGGCAAAACGGAAATCTTTCAAACACGGATAGGTCCAAAGAAGAAGGTACAAAGCGATAGCCAAAACAGATTCTTGTTAGAAAACAAAAACTTAGCAAATCAGAGACTTTCAGAAGACGGAAAGCACACATCAGTTCGTCTGACACCAAAATAGAGAGAGAACAGATGAAACAAAGTACTTTTACAAATCACATGTTTCCAAAAGACAAAAAACATACAACAGTCTGTCAAATACAAAGGCAAAAAGAACAGACAAAAGCAGAACATAATACAAACAGAGGCAGGACACTAGTGATCAATGCATACAACAGAACGAGAATACCTGTGAACAGATAAGGGGAGACACCTGTGAACAGAACGGAGATAACATCCGTGAAGAGAACAGAGGAGACACCCATGAGATAACAGAAGGACGACCTACACAGGATGCTACGGGATAGCTAGACCCAGCCATCCAAGACTAAGACACAAAGAAGACTAGGTCCCAAAACAGAAGCTTCATCAATTAGACAGAAGGTGTTGCGAAGCATCACACCAAAACAAAGAGTCTTAAACACAACAAAAATAGAAATCGTAGCTGAAAAGGTATTCATAAACTGAGACTAACTAATCATAGAAAGTCAAAAGCCGAAACTCACTTTCAGTGAAAATCAGAGGTCAAAAAGTATGTCAAAGACTTTCAAATCAAAATATATATAAACACATACTAAAACATGTCAAAACTGATAGTACTCAAAGAGAGGAACACCACGCCGCAAACGACACTCAAAACGGAGCTCAAACGAGCATTTTATGCAAAAATAGAGGGTTGTCTGACATGTGTCTGGACTTACAAGTCCGGACGCATGCCGACGTCAAATATAAAACACGTCCGGACTTACATCCGGGTCACAAGTCCGGACACAACGAAAAAGTGCAGAAAACAAAGTCGAACTATAAGGGAAATTCAGAGGCAAATTTTCCATTGTCAAAGCCCTAAATTTACATATCAAAATACGCAAAACAAACACAATCCCACGGGGTTTTAACTGCAGAGGTGATTATCTGAGTGGTTAAACTGGTGTAAAAGAAAAGAAAAGAAATTAAAAACTCAAATTAAACGTCGGGCTGCAAACAAATCCCGGTCGTAGTTAGTAAAACAAGTGTCGTATCCACAGGGAGATTGTTCAATTTATCCTAGTCTTGGTAGTTACTTAAAAACTGTAAAAAGGGGTTTAGCCGGAGGCAAGCTTGATTTGTTGTTTGATCAGTGCAAATATAATAAAAACAGTAAAAAGGTGAATTAATTGATGTGAATGGAAAATGTATCCTAGGATAGCGGGGGAATTTCCAAAATTACTTAAACATATTTATAACCTTGTCTCAATTATTTATTGCCTATTAGAGTTAATAATTGTCGGTTACGAACTCTTAATAAAAGCCTTAGTATTTTCCTGCTCAATCCGGAGTGTAAATACTAAGATTAATTCCTTGGTGGTACTTAGACTATCTCAAAATCATGTGTTGATAGTTACCAAATAAATGCAGTCGTTGTCGCGCAAGCATTTAGCAATATTAGTTGAAAGGAATTAAAACAAGTTAACAAGTGAGACAGGTGATAAATATTGTTTACGTAATATTAGAAATCAAACCCCCATCCTAGGATACAAAAGAAAATTACTCAGACATTAACGGAGATAAGAAGATAGCACAGACAGATTTTGACATGATTTCAGAGGTAGAGCTGGTCTGCTCTCGCTCTCGCTGCTGCTCTTCTATTTCTTTTGTTACTGCGTGAGTGTGGAATGATGTGGTGTTACGGGAGGAAAATAAGTGGAAGCGAATGGATGAGTGTGGTGAAAATATTCTTCAATCCGTCGTGCGTGGTGTGCGTGGTGTGCGTGTTGTGTTGAAGGGGTGAGTTTATATAGAGGCAGAGGAGAAGAAGATCCGTACGCAATTTGATTGCAGACTGATTGCTCCTCGTTGATTGATCATTAATTGCAGGGGACAGGAGCTTGAGACGCGTGAGGAAATAAGGTAGGCGGTGCCGGAGTAGATGGATAGCGGAGGCAAGTTGCAGACGACGGCGAAGACGGGCGAAGAAAACTGGTCGCGTGCGATTTTTATTCACGTCCGCTTGCTGTCCTCTCAGGCGTCCGCCTCTGTAGTATGCGGACCTCTCTTGCGTCCGCATCTGCTACCGCCTCCTTCCCAGGCGGACACTCCCTTGCCTTCCGCCCTTCACGTCCGCATCTGCTACCGCATCATTCCCAGGCGGACACTCCCCTCGTCCGCATCTGCTACCGCCTCAGAACCAGGCGGACACAAGTGAGTTCAGGCGTGTGGTGTCCGCCTCCTCTACATGCGGACATGCATGCGGTCACAAGGGTTTTGACTTATTTTCTTCTACGAACTTTGACCGGCTCTAGATTCTTCGTTTGGACTCCGTTTTCTGAGCCGTTTGCGTCTATGCGTTCGTCTCTTCGTCTACTTTATTCCCAGCTTGGTTTTCCTCATGTTTAAACAATAAATTTGTGAGATAATCAATAAAACATAAACTAGAGGAAAAACGTACGATAAGTGAGAAATGAGTAGAAAAGTGCTGATATAATATATGAAATACACCCATAAAACATGCTCATTTAGACACTTATCATTAACACATTGAAAACGCAAATAAAAAACAACCAAAAATCACCACAAATCAGAGAGTCAACTAAACATATACGAAAACAATAATCGAAACCCCCGTGGGTGAGCACACGCAACTGAATCCATCTACCACCTACCTCACATCCGAAGCAAAGCAATCTCTGCGGACTCCACTCAACGCACTACTCGAATCTCCACTCGAAATCACCACTCGTATCACAAACGCTCAAACAATCAAAGAAGAACCGACATCAGAAAGAGGAGCGAAGGAACTCGAATGAAGAACGGCAACCGAACTCGGATTCACCAATCAGAGATCTCTCGAACTCGAACAACAAATTACCAACACCGGAGCACTCAAACAATTGAATTGCAAAGGGGAAGATCGAAGAGGATGAAAGGAGGAGAAAAGGGAGATTATTGTGGTGAAGCAGAGCGGAAGTTTGAGAGGGCATGAAATTGCCATGATTAAATGTCTAGGAACTAGAAGGAAGCAAAATAACGTGAATTAAAGAATGGGGAAGGGGAATGGAAAAGTTAGGAATACTAAGAAAAGAAATAAATTTTCCTAACTCCTTAATTAATAGTGAAACGGAAGGAAGAAGGAAATAAATTTCCTAACTCCTTAATTAATAACGAAATGAAACAGACATCTAATAACTTTCCTTACTCCTTAATTAATAACGAGATTGAAGGAACACCTTTTGCCCTCCTTCCTCAAGTCAATAATAACAATAAGGCAATGTCATAAATACACTAATGTAAGATCAAAATTTAATATGAACTCCCTTTGCGAACCGGAAAGAAAATAAAAAAAAGTGGGGCATAACATTATACCCCTCTTAAAAAGAATTTCGTCCTTGAAATTCGACGAAACCCAGAATACGAACAAATGCACTACAAGTGCAGGAATACTATGAACACTCACACACATAAAAGGATTCTTACACCTTAGAGGCTCAAAATATCTCTACGAGAATAGCACTCAAATCTCACTGCTGACGGACTGGCAGAAGAAACATAGCAAAGATTACTAACACTTAGGCCTATGGCACAGAAAGAACAGTCACACGTCTTCGAAGCCTAAACCTTACAAAGCTAACACTCCGAATATACTGACTGACTCACTGACAGAAGAAACACATCAGATGATCAATAATGGCATAACACAAAGGCGCAGGAAGGACACTCACACATCCCACAAGCTCTAACCTCGCACGAGCTAACACACAGACCTCACTAGCAAATTCCCTACAGAATGAGCAAGGTAAAAGATTACAGGAGACTAAGCTTGAAGGAATAAGAACAACAGTCACACTCGCTGCTGACTGAATGCATTCGAACATAACAGAAGTGTAACACCCCTACTAATCCTGCTCCTAAAAGTAATATAATCGCAGCGGTAAATAACAGATTGTCGTTCTAATGGTGTCACAGTTATCACTCGCCCATACGGGTGATAACGAGTTACCTGATAATCAACATGCGAAACGCATTCCCGCAATGACCACAAGAGATAGTTAGTAGTACTTAAACAATTTAAAACAAATCTAACAACAACCAATTATTACAGACCGTGAGCATCTAAACCAAATACACCTCGGTTAAACAACCCGAGTCCAAAACAACCTGAGTATCACACCGTACCAAGTCTAATCCAACAGTAATATCACAATAGTCACGCCTCACTGCGACCCACCAGCTAGTCTCCTGCAATAAAGATGGTTCGTGGTATGGAATCAGCCCCTGCTGAGTATGTCATCACATGCCCCGTCATGCCCCCAAAGACCCCTCAATTATTTGGTCGAGAGCATGAGGTTCATTACATGCAATACCGTTTTATTATTTAAAACTGTAAAACAATTAACAGTAATATCCATACAATAACACAACCATCAACATATATAATATAACCACATGTATAACCAATGAACAACCAAGCGAAACAACGAGAATGATAAACAAGTACTAGTTCTCGTCCATGGTGTAGAAACCAATATCGTTCGCCGTTGTATAATTCTCAACTGTGTTATTTGTTCATTTATACCTAGTGACAATGTCTCATTAAAACGACATGTCTCTAGTTACCCATATGTTATGGCGGGTCACCCACGGCAGTAGCCACTCCAACGGTAGAGTCTCCGACCAACGAGCCATTCTAGCTCACGGGGAATTTTCTTGATACTTGCGGACCCGTACGCGGACATCCTGGTATCGTTTTTGTGATCACAGCGCGCACCAAGAGCCACATCCTCCTGGCTTTACTTCCTTTCCATTAATTAATTATACCATCGCATCGCATTACCAAATTTTCCTAACACAGCAGACTAAGGTCATTAGTCCAATCTGGAGTCTGTAAACTCGGGATCCAGTGTTAGTTACGAGAGCGGCGTATAGAAAGGCCAATGCTCCGTATAAAAGTCTCGAACAATATGTATATCTTATTATCCTAGTGCTACAATGTTTTTCTGACGATCCTTATATTTCATATAAGATAGCACCATAGCCGCTAGTTCGTTTTATATATATTGGTCCATATATACGAACCGATACTGTTAACTCAACAACAGTAATAACAAGCAGCTATAAATATACAATTCATGCATATTAATTGTCACATTCAGACAAACAATCTTATCACAGATCACACAGAAGTCTGAACTGAGGAAGCCCTCAGAGACAATCAGAGACACATAACAACATACCGTTCACCCTGATGTATTACGGTGGAGTATGAATCAGCAAGATCCTATGCTCCTTGTGTAGTCTCTAACAGTCTAAACAATACACAATGCTACTGATTAGCATACCGTATAATAACACAATTCTACGGTACCCCGTACCGTCACTAACACCTCCCGGTTAACCCCCGTTATTAGCTATCAACATTTGTCGGGTTTTAGGTTTAACTCGAGATTGGAAAAGTGTATTACATGCGTAGTTTGTCTTGTATATTAATATACTTATTGTTGAACTCGTTATCGCATGTGACTTAACTCACCCTTGTATGTCGTATAGTTTATTTCATTATTGCATGTGTGATCCTTTGTCATGCATTATGCATCTCACCTTAGTATTTATTTTCCTAAGGTTTGTCTCTTTTTTTTAAATTCAATGTGGTATAATTCATTTGTAAACAATACTTTGAATGTATAAATTCTTATTATCCCATGTATACTCCTAACATTAGAATTCCACATCTAATGTTTGTAATTCTTTTCCCTTTTATCATATGTCATTTTCATTATGAAAACACATGGTCATTAAACCATATTATATTTCCACCATAACATATTTATTTATGTGTATGTATTATGGAACTATTTCTTATATGGTAAGTATATATATATTCATTCTTTCTAATGAATACCTCTTATATTATAAATGTTATAATCCTTATAACATCAAAACCATATTATAAATTCCATTTAAAAATATTAATATTTCGAACAGCACCTATGTTCTTAAATATTTACAAAACCCACCACTTAGTTAATATAATGTTACATTATTGTTATATAACATATCTTATGACATTTAAGTCATTTAAAACAATTATAACCTATAGTTATATTTTGTTTATAAAATACCAAATAGCCCCTTATATTTTCGGTTTCCATTATACACCACTAAAATTCTATAAATCACAATTCCATCCCAATTTATAATACATAGTTTTCTAATTCCCTTAAACCTATATTATACATATATCTTTCTAAAACCTTATATATCATTTCAAAAATTACCAAACTATACCAAAAGGTTATTAATATTATTCCTAACCTTATACTCCTTTTAAATCTCGGTTTTCACCCCTTTGTTACCCATTTGTAACAATGTTATAAAGTATCTTATATTATACTTATAACTCATATAAACTCCAAATTTAACCAAATAAATTTCTAAAAATTCCTAATAACCTAAGGTTTGTACTAAACTCCATTTAGTACCCCAAG
The DNA here is from genome assembly GCA_023374045.1 of Limonium bicolor. Lineage (NCBI taxonomy): Eukaryota > Viridiplantae > Streptophyta > Magnoliopsida > Caryophyllales > Plumbaginaceae > Limonium > Limonium bicolor. Next base: position 307,729,422 of record CM041779.1, read on the forward strand.
TTTTCGGAAATTACATTATAGCCCCATCTCTTTTAAATCTTTTACAAATTAATACTTATCTTAATATAAGGTAGTATTTTAATTTCTTAAATTTTCCAAACTTGGTCAAAGTCTCCTATATAGTCAACTTTGACTTCTAATACCAAATGGGAACCAATTTTTCGGTAATCACCAATAATAACCTATACTTTTCTATTTTTACAATTTTGACCCAAAACTTTATAAAATGTTATAATTTTTATTAAATTCATTTAAAAACCCTAAATTGCTCTAAATTAAGCCCACGGCTTTCTAATTTCCTAGTAATTATGAATTGGCCCCAATTTTAATTATAAGCATAAATAAAACTAAATAAGCTTATAAACTTAAATTAAAATGGCCTAATGACATGGCCTTATTACAACCTTGAACTTGCAAAATAAATTACACAATAAATGTCTCAAAATATAGCATATATTCTCGGCCTCACTTTGGTTTAATTATTTTTCCACATAATGTCATAATTTGACCATTATGTTAATTAAATCTCTTAAATGACTAGCTTAATTTATCTTAGCCATTTTTTTCCATTTTTAGGTCAATATGACCTATATATGTAATTTCACTCTCGGCCATATATATATATATGCTTAAAAATTATAAAAATCATAAGTTTAAGGTGTTTATACCTTGGTTATTCCTTGTATGCACTCGGCCTCTTGTAGGAAAATTCACCACATGATTTAGACATGTTTAATACACAAAAACAAGATATGGTTACACTCCAAGCTTGAGCTTAACCATAAGGAATAATTAATGTAAGATTTAAGGCAAAAATCACCTTAAAAATGCAAGGGAAGTTCTAGGTGGTTTCGACCTGAACCAAACACACCACAAGGTGTTAGATCCACCATATTGACATAGGAAATAGTTAGATCACAACAAGCTACCTTGTTATTAGGTTTTACCTTGGAAAATGCCTTAAAAGAGGGTATTTCCTTTGGATCTTGGTCACCCTTGCTCAAAATGGCTAACCAACTGAATGAACATGTAAATATGAAGATTATGAGTGTATAAACTCATAAAAATTGAAGGAAGAAAACCGGATGTAGAGTGGAGAGGCTTAAGGTATGTTTTTACCTTAAAATGCAATTTTGAGCAACCTTGGTCCCTCTACTTGTCTCAACCGAGTTTAGCTCTTGTTCTAACCTTATAACACTGAGAATAAGCCATAGGAATTGATGAGCCACGAAATCTAGGTGTAGGTAGTGAAGAGATGAAGAAAAAGGGCTAAAAATGACCTTAAAACACTTACCTTAAGAGCTTAGGAGCTAGATTTGCCTTCCATGCTCAAGAACCAGACTTGAGAGCTTCAAGGAAGGGGAGTAACTCGGCTGGGCAGGCTGGAATTGGACAAGGAGGAAGAAAGAGATGGGTAAGGTTTGAAATAATTGAAAAAGTAAGTTTTACTATTGTAAATTTGTGTTAGGTATCAATTTGTCTTAATTATTGTAAGCTGTCCTCTCCTTGCCAGCCGATTTCCATGGTCCAAATGGGTCAATTAATTGACCATTGACCATACTTTGTCAATATTGACTAATGTGGGCCCTACTTTAGGGTTTTATTAATATTTTAATATTAAATTTGTAAAAATTCGTAAATTTCTGGAATTCAATTCATAATATGATATAATATGATAAAATATCATATTTAAGGGTAATTATAATCTTTAAGCCCATTAAAAATCAATTTAAAAGGCAATCTCACAAAAACGTGCTTTAAGGTGTTTTAGTGCACGTTTTTGTGTCACAGGGTGTTCCTGAGCTTAGTTCTCCTTGAGAACGGTTTTGTTGTGTTCCTTACTTCATTATAATACTTAGGAATCCACTTTGGATCCTATTTGAGGTATACAATCTTTATGGTGTCTTAAAGCATTTTTGGCTTTACCGATCTTAAGGCGTGTTTTGCCTTGTGGAGATCTTTTAGATTGTTCCCAAATAATATTTAGATGTTTATTAATCATCTTATATCATCAATAGATCATTTAATTATATTTTAAAGGTTAGGGGTATTTCAGTCTACCCCCCTTAAAAAGGCTTCGTCCCGAAGTCTTTAACCCTCTATAGTTCACCTAAGGAATCAAGTTCCACTAAGTAACCAAACGGTCCATTGCTAGGGAGTAACTCCCACTAGGTTCAGACCTAGTCTATACATACAGCATATAATAAATAACCAAACTCATGGTATAAAGTCATTCACATCACAGCACTAAACAAGGTGCACATCCAACTCATCAACCAAAAGTACTCAGCGGTACTATGTATATATTCAACCAGGTGCACTAAGGCACATACATAATGTATCCATACAATCATCCAAACAACATGTATGTCGCAGCATACCAACAAAGACACCACACAAAAACAAGACCTAATGCACAACATGTGCGCAAGCCAAGTGGTGTCTACCCCCCTTAAAAAGGGTTTGACCACGAACCCGTACAAGTATCACAGCTACTACTCGAAGAGTGCTGGGTACTTCGCTCTCATGGAGTCCTCTAACTCCCATGTAGCCTCCTCCACCTCATGGTTCGACCAGAGAACCTTAACCATGCTAACGGTCTTGTTCCTAGTTCGCCTCATCTTCGTATCGAGAATGCGGAGTGGTACTTCCTCATATCGTAGAGCGGGGTCCAACTCTAAAGTCTCTGGCTGCAAAACGTGCGATGGATGGGGCACATACTTCTTCAACTGTGAAACGTGAAAGACGTTGTGCACCCTCCCGAGCTCTGCTGGTAAATCCAGTCTGTAGGCTAACGGGCCCACTCGCTCCCTAATCGCATAAGGTCCAACATACTTTGGGCTCAACTTGCCCTTCTGCCCAAACCGGAATATTCCCTTCATGGGTGACACTCTGAGGAATACCATATCGTCGGTAGTGAACTCAATGTCCCTCCTCTTGGTGTCTGCATTTGCTTTCTGCCGGTCCTGAGCTTCCCTCATGTTCTTGCGAATCTGTAGGACATCCTCCTTAATCTGCTCTAGGTACTCCGGTCCTAGAAGCGTAGTCTCGCTGGCCTCATCCCAGCATAAAGGAGTCCTACACGGTCGACCATAAAGTGCCTGGAATGGTGGCATCTGTATCGAGGAGTGGTAGCTGTTGTTGTAGGCGAACTCTATCAAGTGTAGACGCTCTAACCAACTCCCCTGGAAATCTAAGGCACATGCTCTCAGCATGTCCTCCAGTGTCTGGATGGTCCTCTCACTCTGACCGTCGGTCTGTGGATGGAACGCCGTACTAAGCTTCAACTTTGTACCCAAGGCTTCCTGAACCTGTCCCCAGAATCTGGACAAAAATCGAGGGTCCCTATCAGAAACAATAGTCTTTGGCACACCATGGTGCCGGATCACCTCCTTCTGGAACAAGTCCGCTAACTTCGGGACGTTCCAGGTATCCTTCATAGCAACAAACTTTGCCACCTTCGTCAGACGGTCCACAATGACCCAAATCGTGTTCAGTCCTCCCTTAGTCGGTGGGAGACCGACAACGAAATCCATCGAGATGTCCTCGAACTTCCAACAAGGAATAGGCATAGACTGCACTAAACCTCCGGGTCTCCTATGCTCAAACTTAACCTTCTGACAGGTCAAGCATCTAGCCACGTACTCAGCTACATCCTTCTTCATCCCGCTCCACCAGAAATGAACCTTCAAATCCTTATACATCTTCGACGAACCAGGGTGGACGGATAAGGACGAGCAATGAGCCTCCTGGAGTATCTTCTCCTTCAGATCAGGAGACGACTCCGGAATACATAATCGGCCATTCAGTCGTAACATGCCATCATTACACAGTTCAAAATCATACTTCTGTCTTTCAAAACAACCCTCTGACATTTTCTGTTTGATGCTCTCCAAATACTGATCACTCTCCTGAGCAGCTCGTATCTCATCAATCATACTGCTGCTCGCTACTAGTGTAAATAATGAATGAGCTCTACGGCTCAGGGCGTCGGCAACTACATTCGCTTTGCCCTCTTTGTACCTCAGGTCTATGTCGTAGTCCTTCAAGAACTCGACCCATCTTCTCTGTCGCATGTTCAGCTCCTTCTGAGAGAAGAGATGCTGTAGACTCTTGTGATCAGAGTAGATAGTGACTGTCACACCATACAAATAATGTCGCCAGATCTTCAAAGCGAAGACTACTGCCTAACTCAAGGTCGTGTGTGGGGTAATTCACCTCATGCTTCTTCAGCTGTCGGGATGCGTAAGCAACTACCTTCCCGTGCTGCATAAGCACAAGCCTAGACCGGTTCCAGAGGCATCACAATATACCTCGAACCCATCGGTGCCCTCAGGGATAGTAAGAACGGGCGCCGATGTCAGGAGATCCTTCAGCGTCTGAAAGGACTGCTCACACTCTGCAGACCATAAGAACTGGGATCCTTCTTCATTAGATTAGTCATTGGTTTAGCTTCTTGGAGAAGTCCTTCACGAACCTTCGATAATACCCTGCCAAACCCAGAAAGCTACGGACGTCTGTGACTGTCTTCGGCCTTGGCCAACTCTTCACTGCCTCAATCTTAGCAGGATCTACAGATATGCCGCTAGCTGATATAATGTGTCCTAGAAATGACACGCTGTCCAACCAAACTCACACTTAGAGAGTTTGGCATACAGCTGTCTCTCATAATATTCAACACTTCTGTTTTTCTTCTCAATGTAACTCATGATCTTCCTTGGTCTTGAATAGATCAGAATATCGTCGATGAAGACTACAACTGAACTATCAAGATGCTCTCTAAAAAGGCGGTTCATCAAATCCATGAATATGGCTGGCGCATTCGTCAATCCGAATGGCATAACGGTGAACTCGTAGTGTCCATACCGTGTCCTGAAAGCTGTCTTCTCAATATCACCCTCTGCAATCCTAATCTGATGGTAGCCAGATCTGAGATCTATCTTCGAGAACACACTGGCCCCTCTCAGCTGATCAAATAAATCATCTATCCGTGGTAATGGGTACTTGTTCTTGACTGTAACCGCATTAAGCTCGCGGTAGTCGATGCAGAGTCGCATACTGCCGTCCTTTTTCTTGACGAACAGCACTGGAGCACCCCAAGGAGAAACACTAGGTCGAATGAATCCCTTGTCGAGGAGGTCCTCCAGCTGTAGCTTCAGCTCCCTCATCTCAGCCGGTGCCATACGGTAGGGTGCCTTAGCAATAGGGCCCGTACCTGGCAACAAGTCGACGGCGAACTCAACCTCGCGCACAGGCGGCATGCCTGGCAGCTCATCAGGAAATAAGTCGGGAAAATCTACCACGACTGGAATGTCTACGTCCGTCACGTCGCTCTGTCTCGTGTCCTGTACATAACAGAGGAAGGCTTGTCGGCCCTTCCTAACATCCTTCATCAGGGACAATGCTGACACGATCTTGACAGTCGGCTCTCTCCTCACACTGCGGTATGACACTGTCCTGCCGCTCGGCCCCTTCAGTAGTAGTCGATGCTCTGCACAATGAAGGCGGCCCCTATGCTTCTGCAGCCAATCCATGCCCACTATGATGTCAAAACCCAAGTTCTTGAACTCAATCAGATCAATGGGGAAGGTCTCAGTCATAATGCTGATCTCTAACCCTGTATACTGTCTGGTGCAACCTACTTTCTCCTTCGAAGGAAGGGTGACTGAAAAGTCTGAAAGCTGTTCGGGGGTGGCCCCCAGCTTCTTAGCAAATGCCGAGGAAATAAAAGAATGCGAAGCCCCTGAGTCGAACAATACGGAAGCACTAACACCATCAATAGGAAAGGTACCTGAGATCACCTCTCGTATTAGCATCGAGTCCCAATAAATCACTAATTTACTGTTGTTTGTAATTGTCATACCTGTGATGACATTACCAGACTCCTTGGCTTGCGCCATGTCTAGGATGCAGATGGTACCCTCCTTTCCATTTCTAGCCTGAAGTTATGAATTATCGGTATCAACAAACTGAACAATATACTTGAAGGTAAAACTCTTATTTCATTCATTCCAACTGTATTATACAAGGTTACACACTTAGCTACTATTATTACATCAGTACTGTCTGAAAGTCAAATTTAAACGGCCAGGTCGGATGTGGGTATCATTCACTAGTGGTGGTGCGGTATTGAGCTTAATGCTCTTAATACCATGATATACAAGTCTCGACTCTCCACCAAATACCAACACATCCCCAGACTTGAGGATGATCTTGCTTGCTAGATCCATCCTCTTCTGGTCTCCATAGATAAACTCAGCATCATCGCCGATGGAGAATGACACAACCGGTATTCCTCTGGTGATGGACTCGGTCGTCTCATCACGGTCCTGGTGCATTCCAAGCTTTCCTCCCTGCATAGTAGTTGATGATGCAAACGTCAGGTGTCATGTCGGGTAATGGATAAGTCTCACAGTCTTGAGCAATATCCATTGCGTTTCTCACCAAGGTAAGGAAACTCTCAGGTATCTAGGTATAGATACGTCACCTACCATCCTCACCTCTCGATAAACCCTAGCTTGTGGATCCCAATCTTTCCCTAAGCACATCATGTGCAGTTTCATTCTAGAACCACTATTAAATACAGGGGTATAAAAACCTCCTATGCCCTTACCCAAAGCTCTACACTCATTCACTATGGTGATTTGCTCATCTAGGGTTAGGAACTCTCTGAGAAGTATCATGCCCGGTCTGACTACATGACACAACTCACTAGGGTACTCCCGTCTTTCTTCCACGGGTCTAGGTGATCTCTGTCTTGTAAGTGTGGGATAGCAGATGTCGAATCTCCTAAGAGGTAAAGGTTTCCTAGGTAAGTTGTTCATCTAAAGCGGTAACTTAAACACACATTCATGCTAAGGTAAAGCGTTTAACACTTAGTCATGCTCATACAATGGTTAAGGTTTCAAATGCTAACCTTCACCGCGCTGGGTACTAGTGCCAGCGCCTGAAGCTCCCGCTGCATTCAGCATACGGTTGCCCGGCGGGTTCCTCTGGCTGGTTCTGCTGTTGTGGCTGCTGATGCTGCTCTCTCTGGGCTTGGGGCGCCGGCCCCCTCTGGCCACCTCGAGCTCCACCTCCTCCAGTAGGTGCGCCTGAGTCCCCTTCTGCGGGCGGTACGCTCGGCTCGGATTAGCAAAGCACTCGAACGACCTGTGGCCCTTCTTTCCACAATGGTGGCAGTCCACCGCTTGCCCGGTGCAGTCGACACCCGGGTGGTCTTTACCACAGCGCTTGCATGAAAGTGGCGCTGGGGTGCAGAACCTATTATCATATCACACTCAGTTATACAAGGATGGTAATGGGTAGTGTAGTACAATTCATTCACAAGGTTAGATCGCTTACCCTTAGGGGGTACAGATCTAAGAGGCTGCACATCGTAGGTAGGCCCGGTCAGCAACGGGACCTTGTCCTTGCCCTTTTGGCTGGCCTGCTCCTTCTTCTTCTCCCTCCAGGAGAACTTTTTCTTCCTGTGATCGTCAAAGTGTCAGGAATAGCAGGTATAAAAGCAGGCAGTAAGTAAGTAATTTAAATGGATTAAATAACTTAAGGTGGTTCTTACTTCCAGCCCTTACTGCCTCCGCTTCCAGCCTCAGTCTCCGCCTTTCTCTGGGGCCTTACGCTTCTGCCCCTGGCCGTCCTCCCGGCTGTTCACCATCATCAGTCCGAGAAGCAGCGTCATAACACTCCTGTAATACATCAATGAGTTCCCCGAACTTGTAATAAATCAAACTGAGTTATAGGTATAACTGTCAATTAATTTTTACCTGGACCGTAGGGTACAAGGTAGCACCCATGGCGGCCTTAATAGCATATCTCAACCCGCTTCTAAATTTCTCCACCTTCACAGCATCAGAATAACAACTCCTGGGACGAAGTCCAAGAGCCAATAAACAAGGAGTAGTACTGATCTACTGTCATACTACCCTGCCTCAGGGCCTCAAACTCCTCCCTCTTCCTCTGCTTCAAATGAGCAGGATAGTACTTCTCTCTCAACAATTCCACAAAACCAGTCCATCCAAAACCCTCTATAGCAAGGTAATGTGCCTTCACGGACCTCCACCACGTGCTGGCAGCGTCCTTCAGGAAAGGCTGCTATATGACTCGGTGCTCAGCAGGCACATGTATGGCATCCAGGCCTTCTGTGCTCAACAATGTATCTCTCCAGGACAGTGGGGTCAGCAACTCCATCATAGTAGGTACTCGCGTGTCAGCTACGCTCTTCAGCCAATTCGGCTCTAGGTGCGGGTACGGGTGGGACTACCGGTGGTGCAGGTGGTGCTCCTATATGGATACCTCCCATCTGGGCTAGCTGAGCGAAGACGGCAGCTACCGTCTCAGCCACGCCCACGGCTGGGGCCCCGGAGGACCTGCTCCAGGCCCGCCGCCTCTTCCACCACCTCCTCTACCTGCTGATCGCCTCCCAGAAGACATCTGAAGAATTCAAAGTTAGTCAACACTCGGTACAAATACCGTACTTATCTCAACCATAAGTTCACATAGCCCTAAAAGGCATAAAAACACATTGTCCCAGACAATCTCCTAACTCAAATCTTTTACAACTATCTCCTTGGTACTGGTGTGTGAATAACCTAGGCTCACGGTACTTAAACTACTATCTCTTGTAATCAGAGTGGTACTCCGCTCTGATACCACTTTTGTAACACCCCTACTAATTCTGCTCCTAAAATAATATCTCGCAGCGGTAAATAACAGATTGTCGTTCTAATGGTGTCACAGTTATCACTCGCCCATACGGGTGATAACGAGTTACCTGATAATCAACATGCGAAACGTATTCCCGCAGTGACCACAAGAGATAGTAGTACTTAAACAATTTAAAACAAATCTAACAACAACCAATTATTACAGACCGTGAGCATCTAAACCAAATACACCTCGGTTAAACAACCCGAGTCCAAAACAACCTGAGTATCACACCGTACCAAGTCTAATCCAACAGTAATATCACAATAGTCACGCCTCGCTGCGACCCACCAGCTAGTCTCCTGCATAAAGATGGTTTGTGGTATGGAATCAGCCCCTGCTGAGTATGTCATCACATGCCCCGTCATGCCCCCAAAGACCCCTCAATTATTTGGTCGAGAGCATGAGGTTCATTACATGCAATACCGTTTTAATATTTAAAACTGTAAAACAATTAACAAATATCCATACAATAACACAACCATCAACATATATAATAACCACAAGTATAACCAATGAACAACCAAGCGAAACAACGAGAATAATAAACAAGTACTAGTTCTCGTCCATGGTGTAGAAACCAATATCGTTCGCCACTGTATAATTCTTAACTGTATTATTTGTTCAGTTATACCTAGTGACAATGTCTCGTTAAAACGACATGTCTCTAGTTACCCATATATTATGGCGGGTCACCCACGGCAGTAGCCACTCCAACGGTAGAGTCTCCGACCAACGAGCCATTCTAGCTCACGGGAAATTTTCTTGATACTTGCGGACCCGTACGCGGACATCCTGGTATCGTTTTTGTGATCACAGCGCGCACCAAGAGCCACATCCTCCTGGCTTTACTTCCTTTCCATTAATTAATTATACCATCGCATCGCATTACCAAATTTTCCTAACACAGCAGACTAAGGTCATTAGTCCAATCCGGAGTCTGTAAACTCGGGATCCAGTGTTAGATACGAGAGCGGCGTATAGAAAGGCCAATGCTCCGTATAAAAGTCTCGGATAATATGTATATCTTATTATCCTAGTGCTACAACGTTTTTCTGACGATCCTTATATTTCATATAAGATAGCACCATAGCCGCTAGTTCGTTTTATATATATTGGTCCATATATACGAACCGATACTGTTAACTCAACAACAGTAATAATAAGCAGCTATAAATATACAATTCATGCATATTAATTATCACATTCAGACAAACAATCTTATCACAGATCACACAGAAGTCTGAACTGAGGAAGCCCTCAGAGACAATCAGAGACACATAACAACATACCGTTCACCCTGATGTATTACGGTGGAGTATGAATCAGCAAGATCCTATGCTCCTTGTGTAGTCTCTAACAGTCTAAACAATACATAATGCTACTGATTAGCATACCGTAAAAACACAATTCTACTACGTACCCCGTACCGTACCGTCACTAACACCCCCGGTTAACCCCCCGTTATTAGCTATCAATTTGTCGGGTTTTAGGTTTAACTCGAGATTGGAAAAGTGTTATATTACATGCGTAGTTTGTCTTGTATATTAATATACTTATTGTTGAACTCGTTATCGCATGTGACTTAACTCACCCTTGTATGTCGTATAGTTTATTTCTTTATTGCATGTGTGATCCTTTGTCATGCATTATGCATCTCACCTTAGTATTTATTTTCTAAGGTTTGTCTCTTTTTTTTTAAATTCAATGTGGTATAATTCATTTGTAAACAATACTTTGAATGTATAAATTCTTATTATCCCATGTATACTCCTAACATTAGAATTCCACATCTAATGTTTGTAATTCTTTTCCCTTTTATCATATGTCATTTTTTATTATGAAAACACATGGTCATTAAACCATATTATATTTTTCCACCATAACATATATTTATTTATGTGTATGTATTATGGAACTATTTCTTATATGGTAAGTCTTATATATATATTCATTCTTTCTAATGAATACCTCTTATATTATAAATGTTATAATCTTATAACATCAAAACCATATTATAAATTCCATTTAAAAATTAATATTTCCGAACAGCACCTATGTTCTTAAATATTTACAAAACCCCCACTTAATTAATATAATGTTACATTATTGTTATATAACATATCTTATGACATTTAAGTCATTTAAAACAATTATAACCTATAGTTATATTTTGTTTATAAAATACCAAATAGCCCCTTATATTTTCGGTTTCCATTATACACCACTAAAATTCTATAAATCACAATTCCATCCCAATTTATAATACATAGTTTTCTAATTCCCTTAAACCATATATTATACATATCTTTCTAAAACCTTATATATCATTCAAAAATTACCAAACTATACCAAAAGGTTATAAATATTATTCCTAACCTTATACTCCTTTAAATCTCGGTTTTCACCCCTTTGTTACCCATTTGTAACAATGTTATAAAGTACTTATATTATACTTATATACTCATATAAACTCCAAATTTAACCAAATAAATTTCTAAAAATTCCTAATAACCTAAGGTTTGTACTAAACTCCATTTAGTACCCCAAGTTTTCGGAAATTACATTATAGCCCCATCTCTTTTAAATCTTTTACAAATTAATACTTATCTATAAAGGTAGTATTTTAATTTCTTAAATTTTCCAAACTTGGTCAAAGTCTCCTATATAGTCAACTTTGACTTCTAATACCAAATGGGAACCAATTTTTCGGTAATCACTAATAATAACCTATACTTTTCTATTTTTACAATTTTGACCCAAAACTTTATAAAATGTTATAATTTTTATTAAATTCATTTAAAAACCCTAAATTGCTCTAAATTAAGCCCACGGCTTTCTAATTTCCTAGTAATTACGAATTGGCCCCAATTTTAATTATAAGCATAAATAAAACTAAATAAGCTTATAAACTTAAATTAAAATGGCCTAATGACATGGCCTTATTACAACCTTGAACTTGCAAAATAAATTACACAATAAATGTCTCAAAATATAGCATATATTCTCGGCCTCACTTTGGTTTAATTATTTTTCCACATAATGTCATAATTTGACCATTATGTTAATTAAATCTCTTAAATGACTAGCTTAATTTATCTTAGCCATTTTTTTCCATTTTTAGGTCAATATGACCTATATATGTAATTTCACTCTCGGCCATATATATATATATATGCTTAAAAATTATAAAAATCATAAGTTTAAGGTGTTTATACCTTGGTTATTCCTTGTATGCACTCGGCCTCTTGTAGGAAAATTCACCACATGATTTAGACATGTTTAATACACAAAAACAAGATATGGTTACACTCCAAGCTTGAGCTTAACCATAAGGAATAATTAATGTAAGATTTAAGGCAAAAATCACCTTAAAAATGCAAGGGAAGTTCTAGGTGGTTTCGACCTGAACCAAACACACCACAAGGTGTTAGATCCACCATATTGACATAGGAAATAGTTAGATCACAACAAGCTACCTTGTTATTAGGTTTTACCTTGGAAAAATGCCTTAAAAGAGAGTATTTCTCTTGGATCTTGGTCACCCTTGCTCCAAATGGCTAACCAACTGAATGAACATGTAAATATGAAGATTATGAGTGTATAAACTCATAAAAATTGAAGGAAGAAAACCGGATTAGAGTGGAGAGGCTTAAGGTATGTTTTTACCTTAAAATGCAATTTTGAGCAACCTTGGTCCCTCTACTTGTTCAACCGAGTTTAGCTCTTGTTCTAACCTTAGAACACTGAGAATAAGCCATAGGAATTGATGAGCCACGAAATCTAGGTGTAGGTAGTGAAGAGATGAAGAAAAAGGGCTAAAAATGACCTTAAAACACTTACCTTAAGAGCTTAGGAGCTAGATTGCCTTCCATGCTCAAGAACCAACTTGAGAGCTTAGGAAGGGAGGAACTCGGCTGGGCAGGCTGGAATCGGACAAGGAGGAAGAAAGAGTGGGTAAGGTTGAAATAATTGAAAAAGTAAGTTTTACTATTGTAAATTTGTGTTAGGTATCAATTTGTCTCTAATATTGTAGCTGTCTCCTCTCCTCTTGCCAGCCGATTTCCATGGTCCAAATGGGTCAATTAATTGACCATTGACCATACTTGGTCAATATTGACTCATGCGGGCCCCACTTTAGGGTTTTATTAATATTTTAATATTAAATTTGTAAAAATTCGTAAATTTCTGGAATTAAATTCCTAATATGATATAATATGATAAAATCATATTTAAGGGTAATTATAATCTTTAAGCCCATTAAAAATCAATTTAAAAGGCAATCTCACAAAAACGTGCTTTAAGGTGTTTTAGTGCACATTTTTGTGTCACAGGGTGTTCCTGAGCTTAGTTCTCCTTGAGAATGGTTTTGTTGTGTTCCTTACTTCATTATAATACTTAGGAATCCACTTTGGATCCTATTTGAGGTCATACAATCTTTATGGTGTCTTAAAGCACATTTTTGGCTTTACCGATCTTAAGGCGTGTTTTGCCTTGTTGAGATCTTTTAGATTGTTCCCCAATAATATTTAGATGTTTATTAATCATCTTAGATCATTAATAGATCATTTAATTATATTTTAAAGGTTAGGGGTATTTCAGTCTACCCCCCTTAAAAAGGCTTCGTCCCGAAGTCCTTAACCCTCTACAGTTCACCTAAGGAATCAAGTTCCACTAAGTAACCAAACAGTCCATTGCTAGGGAGTAACTCCCACTAGGTTCAGACCTAGTCTATACATACAGCATATATTAAATAACCAAACTCATGGTATAAAGTCATTCACATCACAGCACTAAACAAGGTGCACATCCAACTCATCCACCAAAAGTACTCAGCGGTACTATGTATATATTCAACCAGGTGCACAGAGGCACATACATAAAATGTATCATACATACAATCATCCAAACAACATGTATGACGCAGCATACCAACAAAACACACACAAAAACAGACCTAATGCACAACATGTGCGCAAGCCAAGTGGTGTCTACCCCCCTTAAAAAGGGTTTGACCACGAACCCGTACAAGTATCACAGCTACTACTCGAAGAGTGCTGGGTACTTCGCTCTCATGGAGTCCTCTAACTCCCATGTAGCCTCCTCCACCTCATGGTTCGACCAGAGAACCTTGACCATGCTAACGGTCTTGTTCCTAGTCTGCCTCGTCTTCGTATCGAGAATGCGGAGTGGTACTTCCTCATATCGTAGAGCGGGGTCCAACTCTAAAGTCTCTGGCTGCAAAACGTGCGATGGATGGGGCACATACTTCTTCAACTGTGAAACGTGAAAGACGTTGTGCACCCTCCCGAGCTCTGCTGGTAAATCCAGTCTGTAGGCTAACGGGCCCACTCGCTCCCTAATCGCATAAGGTCCAACATACTTTGGGCTCAACTTGCCCTTCTGCCCAAACCGGAATATTCCCTTCATGGGTGACACTCTGAGGAATACCATATCGTCGGTAGTGAACTCAATGTCCCTCCTCTTGGTGTCTGCATTTGCTTTCTGCCGGTCCTGAGCTGCCCTCATGTTCTTGCGAATCTGTAGGACATCCTCCTTAATCTGCTCTAGGTACTCGGTCCTAGAAGCGTAGTCTCGCTGGCCTCATCCCAGCATAAAGGAGTCCTACACGGTCGACCATAAAGTGCCTGGAATGGTGGCATCTGTATCGAGGAGTGGTAGCTGTTGTTGTAGGCGAACTCTATCAAGTGTAGACGCTCTAACCAACTCCCCTGAAATCTAAGGCACATGCTCTCAGCATGTCCTCCAGTGTCTGGATGGTCCTCTCACTCTGACCGTCGGTCTGTGGATGGAACGCCGTACTAAGCTTCAACTTTGTACCCAAGGCTTCCTGAACCTGTCCCCAGAATCTGGACAAAAATCGAGGGTCCCTATCAGAAACAATAGTCTTTGGCACACCATGGTGCCGGATCACCTCCTTCTGGAACAAGTCCGCTAACTTCGGGACGTTCCAGGTATCCTTCATAGCAACAAACTTTGCCACCTTCGTCAGACGGTCCACAATGACCCAAATCGTGTTCAGTCCTCCCTTAGTCGGTGGGAGACCGACAACGAAATCCATCGAGATGTCCTCGAACTTCCAACAAGGAATAGGCATAGACTGCACTAAACCTCCGGGTCTCCTATGCTCAAACTTAACCTTCTGACAGGTCAAGCATCTAGCCACGTACTCAGCTACATCCTTCTTCATCCCGCTCCACCAGAAATGAACCTTCAAATCCTTATACATCTTCGAAACCAGGGTGGACGGATAAGGACGAGCAATGAGCCTCCTGGAGTATCTTCTCCTTCAGATCAGGAGACGACTCCGGAATACATAATCGGCCATTCAGTCGTAACATGCCATCATTACACAGTTCGAAATCATACTTCTGTCTTTCAAAACAACCCTCTGACATTTTCTGTTTGATGCTCTCCAATACTGATCACTCTCCTGAGCAGCTCGTATCTCATCAATCATACTGCTGCTCGCTACTAGTGTAAATAATGAGCTCTGCGGCTCAGGGCGTCGGCAACTACATTTGCTTTGCCCTCTTTGTACCTCAGGTCTATGTCGTAGTCCTTCAAGAACTCGACCCATCTTCTCTGTCGCATGTTCAGCTCCTTCTGAGAGAAGATGCTGTAGACTCTTGTGATCAGAGTAGATAGTGACTGTCACACCATACAAATAATGTCGCCAGATCTTCAAAGCGAAGACTACTGCGCCTAACTCAAGGTCGTGTGTGGGGTAATTCACCTCATGCTTCTTCAGCTGTCGGGATGCGTAAGCAACTACCTTCCCGTGCTGCATAAGCACACAGCCTAGACCGGTTCCAGAGGCATCACAATATACCTCGAACCCATCGGTGCCCTCAGGGATAGTAAGAACGGGCGCCGATGTCAGGAGATCCTTCAGCGTCTGAAAGGACTGCTCACACTCTGCAGACCATAAGAACTGGGATTCCTTCTTCATTAGATTAGTCATTGGTTTGGCTCTTGGAGAAGTCCTTCACGAACCTTCGATAATACCCTGCCAAACCCAGAAAGCTACGGACGTCTGTGACTGTCTTCGGCCTTGGCCAACTCTTCACTGCCTCAATCTTAGCAGGATCTACAGATATGCCGCTAGCTGATATAATGTGTCCTAGAAATGACACGCTGTCCAACCAGAACTCACACTTAGAGAGTTTGGCATACAGCTGGTTCTCTCTCATAATATTCAACACCTGTCTCAAATGTAACTCATGATCTTCCTTGGTCTTTGAATAGATCAGAATATCGTCGATGAAGACTACAACTGAACTATCAAGATGCTCTCTAAAAAGGCGGTTCATCAAATCCATGAATATGGCTGGCGCATTCGTCAATCCGAATGGCATAACGGTGAACTCGTAGTGTCCATACCGTGTCCTGAAAGCTGTCTTCTCAATATCACCCTCTGCAATCCTAATCTGATGGTAGCCAGATCTGAGATCTATCTTCGAGAACACACTGGCCCCTCTCAGCTGATCAAATAAATCATCTATCCGTGGTAATGGGTACTTGTTCTTGACTGTAACCGCATTAAGCTCGCGGTAGTCGATGCAGAGTCGCATACTGCCGTCCTTTTTCTTGACGAACAGTACTGGAGCACCCCAAGGAGAAACACTAGGTCGAATGAATCCCTTGTCGAGGAGGTCCTCCAGCTGTAGCTTCAGCTCCCTCATCTCAGCCGGTGCCATACGGTAGGGTGCCTTAGCAATAGGGCCCGTACCTGGCAACAAGTCGACGGCGAACTCAACCTCGCGCACAGGCGGCATGCCTGGCAGCTCATCAGGAAATAAGTCGGGAAAATACCACGACTGGAATGTCACTCCGTCGAGATGATGTCGTTCACCGCTCTGTCTCGTGTCCTGTACATAACAAAGGAAGGCTTGTCGGCCCTTCCTAACATCCTTCATCAGGGACAATGCTGACACGATCTTGACAGTCGGCTCTCTCCCCACACTGCGGTATGACACTGTCCTGCCGCTCGGCCCCTTCAGTAGTAGTCGATGCTCTGCACAATGAAGGCGGCCCCTATGCTTCTGCAGCCAATCCATGCCCACTATGATGTCAAAACCCAAGTTCTTGAACTCAATCAGATATATGGGGAAGGTCTCAGTCATAATGCTGATCTCTAACCCTGTATACTGTCTGGTGCAACCTACTTTCTCCTTCGAAGGAAGGGTGACTGAAAAGTCTGAAAGCTGTTCGAGGGTTGGCCCCAGCTTCTTAGCAAATGCCGAGGAAATAAAAGAATGCGAAGCCCCTGAGTTGAACAATACGGAAGCACTAACACCATCAATAGGAAAGGTACCTGAGATCACCTCTCGTATTAGCATCGAGTCCCAATAAATCACTAATTTACTGTTGTTTGTAATTGTCATACCTGTGATGACATTACCAGACTCCTTGGCTTGCGCCATATCTAAGTTGCAGATGGTACCCTCCTTTCCATTTCCATAGCCTGAAGTTATGAATTATCGGTATCAACAACTGAACATATATACTTGAAGGTACAAACTCTTATTTTATTTATCCAACTGTATTACACAAGATTACACACTTAGTTACTATTATTACATCAGTACTGTCTGAAAGTCAAATTTAAACGGCCGGGTCGGATGTGGGTATCATTCACTAAAGATGGTGGTGCGGTATGAGCTTAATGCTCTTAACCATGATACAAGTCTCGACTCTCCACCAAATACTAACACATCCCCAGACTTGAGGATGATCTTGCTTGCTAGATCCATCCTCTTCTGGTCTCCATAGACTCAGCATCATCGCCGATGGAGAATGACACAACCGGTATTCCTCTGGTGATGGACTCGGTCGTCTCATCACTGTCCTGGTGCATCCCAAGCTTCCCCCTGTCATAGTAGTTAATGATGCAATACAGGAGTCATGTTGGGTAATGGATAAGTCTCACAGTCTTGAGCAACATCCATTGCGTTTCTCACCAAGGTTAGGAAACTCTCAGGTATGCTAGGTATAGATACGCCACCTACCATCCTCACCTCTCGATAAACCCTAGCTTGTGGATCCCAATCTTTCCCTAAGCACATCATGTGCAGTTTCATTCTAGAACTACTATTAAATACAGGGGTATAAAAACCTCCTATGCCCTTACCCAAAGCTCTACACTCATTCACTATGGTGATTTGCTCATTTAGGGTTAGGAACTCTCTGAGAAGTATCATGCCCGGTCTAACTACATGACACAACTCACTAGGGTACTCCAGTCTTTCTTCCACGGGTCTAGGTGATCTCTGTCTTATAAGTGTGGGATAGCAGATGTCGAAATCTCCTAAGAGGTAACAGGTTTCCTAGGTAAGTTGTTCATCTAAAGCGGTAACTTAAACACACATTCATGCTAAGGTAAAGCGTTTAACACTTAGTCATGCTCTCATACAATGGTTAAGGTTTCAAATGCTAACCTTCACCGCGCTGGGTACTAGTACCAGCGCCTGAAGCTCCCGCTGCATTCAGCATACGGTTGCCTGGCGGGTTCCTCTGGCCCTGGTTTTGCTGTTGTGGCTGCTGATGCTGCTGCCCTCTCTGGGCTTGGGGCGCCGGCCCCCTCTGGCCACCTCGAGCTCCACCTCCCCCAGTAGGTGTGCCCTGAGTCCCCTTCTGCGGGCGGTACGCTCGGCTCTCCGGATTAGCAAAGCACTCGAACGACCTGTGGCCCTTCTTTCCACAATGGTGGCAGTCCACCGCTTGCCCGGTGCAGTCGACACCCGGGTGGTCTTTACCACAAGCGCTTTGCAGAATGCGCTGGGGTCAGAACCTATTTCTCATATCCACTCAGGTTAGTACAATGATGTAATGTGTGTAGTACACAATTCACTTCCAAGGTTAGATCGCTTACCCCTTAGGGGTACAGATCTAAGAGGCTGCCGTCGTATGGTAGGCCCGGTCAGCAACGAGACCTTTCCTTGCCCTTTTGGCTGGCCTGCTCCTTCTTCTTCTCCCTCCAGGAGCTTTTTCTTCCTGTGATCGTCAAAGTGTCAGGAATAGCAGGTATAAAAGCAGGCAGTAAGTAAGTAATTTAAATGGATTAAATAACTTAAGGTGGTTCTTACTTCCAGCCCTTACTGCCTCCGCTTCCAGCCTCAGTCTCCGCCTCTTTCTCTGGGGCCTTACGCTTCTGCCCCTGGCCGTCCTCCCGGCTG
Organism: Limonium bicolor; assembly: GCA_023374045.1. Taxonomy (NCBI): domain Eukaryota; kingdom Viridiplantae; phylum Streptophyta; class Magnoliopsida; order Caryophyllales; family Plumbaginaceae; genus Limonium; species Limonium bicolor. The sequence goes on from CM041779.1 coordinate 307,748,327, forward strand.
TTCACCATCATCTCAGTCCGAGAAGCGCGTCATAAGACTCATAACACTCCTGTAATACATCAATGAGTTCCCCAACTTGTATAAATCAAACTGAGTTATAGGTAAACTGTCAATTAATTTTTACCTGGACCGTAGGGTACAAGGTAGCACCCATGGCGGCCTTATAGCATATCTCAACCCGCCTCTAAATTTCTCCACCTTCACAGCATCAGAATAAACAACTCCTGGGACGAAGTCCAAGAGCCCAATAAACAAGGAGTAGTACTGATCTACTGTCATACTACCCTACCCTGCCTCAGGGCCTCAAACTCCTCCCTCTTCCTCTGCTTCAAATGAGCAGGATAGTACTTCTCTCTCAACAATTCCTCAAAACCAGTCCATCCAAAACCCTCTATAGCAAGCTAATGTGCCTTCACGGACCTCCACCACGTGCTGGCAGCGTCCTTCAGGTGAAAGGCTGCTATATCGACTCGGTGCTCAGCAGGCACATGTATGGCATCAAAGGCCTTCTCGTGCTCAACAATGTATCTCTCCAGGACAGTGGGGTCAGCAACTCCATCATATGTAGGTACTCGCGTGTCAGCTACGCTCTTCAGCCAATTCGGCTCTCTAGGTGCGGGTACGGGTGGGACTACCGGTGGTGCAGGTGGTGCTCCTATATGGATACCTCCCATCTGGGCTAGTTGAGCGAAGACGGCAGCTACCGTCTCAGCCACGCCCACGGCTGGGGCCCCCGGAGGACCTGCTCCAGGCCCGCCACCTCTTCCACCACCTCCTCTACCTGCTGATCGCCTCCCAGAAGACATCTGAAGAATTCAAAGTTAGTCAACACTCGGTACAAATACCGTACTTATCTCAACCATAAGTTCACATAGCCCTAAAAGGCGTAAAAACACATTGTCCCCGACAATCTCCTAACTCAAATCTTTTACAACTATCTCCTTGGTACTGGTGTGTGAATAACCTAGGCTCACGGTACTTAAACTACTATCTCTTGTAATCAGAGCGGTACTCCGCTCTGATACCACTTTTGTAACACCCCTACTAATCCTGCTCCTAAAAGTAATATAATCGCAACGGTAAATAACAGATTGTCGTTCTAATGGTGTCACAGTTATCACTCGCCCATACGGGTGATAACGAGTTACCTGATAATCAACATGCGAAACGTATTCCCGCAGTGACCACAAGAGATAGTTAGTAGTACTTAAACAATTTAAAACAAATCTAACAACAACCAATTATTACAGACCGTGAGCATCTAAACCAAATACACCTCGGTTAAACAACCCGAGTCCAAAACAACCTGAGTATCACACCGTACCAAGTCTAATCCAACAGTAATATCACAATAGTCACGCCTCGCTGCGACCCACCAGCTAGTCTCCTGCAATAAAGATGGTTCGTGGTATGGAATCAGCCCCTGCTGAGTATGTCATCACATGCCCCGTCATGCCCCCAAAGACCCCTCAATTATTTGGTCGAGAGCATGAGGTTCATTACATGCAATACCGTTTTAATATTTAAAACTGTAAAACAATTAACAGTAATATCCATACAATAACACAACCATCAACATATATAATATAACCACATGTATAACCAATGAACAACCAAGCGAAACAACGAGAATGATAAACAAGTACTAGTTCTCGTCCATGGTGTAGAAACCAATATCGTTCGCCGTTGTATAATTCTCAACTGTGTTATTTGTTCAGTTATACCTAGTGACAATGTCTCATTAAAACGACATGTCTCTAGTTACCCATATGTTATGGCGGGTCACCCACGGCAGTAGCCACTCCAACGGTAGAGTCTCCGACCAACGAGCCATTCTAGCTCACGGGGAATTTTCTTGATACTTGCGGACCCGTACGCGGACATCCTGGTATTGTTTTTTGTGATCACACACACAGCATCAACCAACACAAGGCGCGCACCAAGAGCCACATCCTCCTGGCTTTACTTCCTTTCCATTAATTAATTATACCATCGCATCGCATTACCAAATTTTCCTAACACAGCAGACTAAGATCATTAGTCCAATCCGGAGTCTGTAAACTCGGGATCCAGTGTTAGTTACGAGAGCGGTGTATAGAAAGGCCAATGCTCCGTATAAAAGTCTCGGATAATATGTATATCTTATTATCCTAGTGCTACAACGTTTTTCTGACGATCCTTATATTTCATATAAGATAGCACCATAGCCGCTAGTTCATTTTATATATATTGGTCCATATATACGAACCGATACTGTTAACTCAACAACAGTAATAACAAGCAGCTATAAATATACAATTCATGCATATTAATTGTCACATTCAGACAAACAATCTTATCACAGATCACACAGAAGTCTGAACTGAGGAAGCCCTCAGAGACAATCAGAGACACATAACAACATACCGTTCACCCTGATGTATTACGGTGGAGTATGAATCAGCAAGATCCTATGCTCCTTGTGTAGTCTCTAACAGTCTAAACAATACACAATGCTACTGATTAGCATACCGTATAATAACACAATTCTACGGTACCCCGTACCGTCACTAACACCTCCCGGTTAACCCCCGTTATTAGCTATCAACATTTGTCGGGTTTTAGGTTTAACTCGAGATTGGAAAAGTGTTATATTACATGCGTAGTTTGTCTTGTATATTAATATACTTATTGTTGAACTCGTTATCGCATGTGACTTAACTCACCCTTGTATGTCGTATAGTTTATTTCATTATTGCATGTGTGATCCTTTGTCATGCATTATGCATCTCACCTTAGTATTTATTTTCCTAAGGTTTGTCTCTTTTTTTTTAAATTCAATGTGGTATAATTCATTTGTAAACAATACTTTGAATGTATAAATTCTTATTATCCCATGTATACTCCTAACATTAGAATTCCACATCTAATGTTAGTAATTCTTTTCCCTTTTATCATATGTCATTTTTCATTATGAAAACACATGGTCATTAAACCATATTATATTTTTCCACCATAACATATATTTATTTATGTGTATGTATTATGGAACTATTTCTTATATGGTAAGTCTTATAATATATATTCATTATTTCTAATGAATACCTCTTATATTATAAATGTTATAATCCTTATAACATCAAAACCATATTATAAATTCCATTTAAAAATATTAATATTTCCGAACAGCACCTATGTTCTTAAATATTTACAAAACCCACCACTTAGTTAATATAATGTTACATTATTGTTATATAACATATCTTATGACATTTAAGTCATTTAAAACAATTATAACCTATAGTCTTATTTTGTTTATAAAATACCAAATAGCCCCTTATATTTTCGGTTTCCATTATACACCACTAAAATTCTATAAATCACAATTCCATCCCAATTTATAATACATAGTTTTCTAATTCCCTTAAACCATATATTATACATATATCTTTCTAAAACCTTATATATCATTTCAAAAATTACCAAACTATACCAAAAAGGTTATTAATATTATTCCTAACCTTATACTCCTTTTAAATCTCGGTTTTCACCCCTTTGTTACCCATTTGTAACAATGTTATAAAGTATCTTATATTATACTTATATAACTCATATAAACTCCAAATTTAACCAAATAAATTTCTAAAAATTCCTAATAACCTAAGGTTTGTACTAAACTCCATTTAGTACCCCAAGTTTTCAAAAATTACATTATAGCCCCATCTCTTTTAAATCTTTTACAAATTAATACTTATCGTAATATAAGGTAGTATTTTAATTTCTTAAATTTTCCAAACTTGGTCAAAGTCTCCTATATAGTCAACTTTGACTTCTAATACCAAATGGGAACCAATTTTTCGATAATCACCAATAATAACCTATATTTTTCTATTTTTACAATTTTGACCCAAAACTTTATAAAATGTTATAATTTTTATTAAATTCATTTAAAAACCCTAAATTGCTCTAAATTAATCCCACGGCTTTCTAATTTCCTAGTAATTACGAATTGGCCCCAATTTTAATTATAAGCATAAATAAAACTAAATAAGCTTATAAACTTAAATTAAAATGGCCTAATGACATGGCCTTATTACAACCTTGAACTTGCAAAATAAATTACACAATAAATGTCTCAAAATATAGCATATATTCTCGGCCTCACTTTGGTTTAATTATTTTTCCACATAATGTCATAATTTGACCATTATGTTAATTAAATCTCTTAAATGACTAGCTTAATTTATCTTAGCCATTTTTTTCCATTTTTAGGTCCATATGACCTATATATGTAATTTCACTCTCGGCCATATATATATATATATATATATGCTTAAAAATTATAAAAATCATAAGTTTAAGGTGTTTATACCTTGGTTATTCCTTGTATGCACTCGGCCTCTTGTAGGAAAATTCACCACATGATTTAGACATGTTTAATACACAAAAACAAGATATGGTTACACTCCAAGCTGGAGCTTAACCATAAGGAATAATTAATGTAAGATTTAAGGCAAAAATCACCTTAAAAATGCAAGGGAAATTCTAGGTGGTTTCGACATGAACCAAACACACCACAAGGTGTTAGATCCACCATATTGACATAGGAAATAGTTAGATCACAACAAGCTACCTTGTTATTAGGTTTTACCTTGGAAAATGCCTTAAAAGAGGGTATTTCCTTTGGATATTGGTCACCCTTGCTCCAAATGGCTAACCAACTGAATGAACATGTAAATATGAATATTATGAGTGTATAAACTCATAAAAATTGAAGGAAGAAAACCGGATGTAGAGTGGAGAGGCTTAAGGTATGTTTTTACCTTAAAATGCAATTTTGAGCAACCTTGGTCCCTCTACTTGTATCAACCGAGTTTAGCTCTTGTTCTAACCTTAGAACACTGAGAATAAGCCATAGGAATTGATGAGCCACGAAATCTAGGTGTAGGTAGTGAAGAGATGAAGAAAAAGGGCTAAAAATGACCTTAAAACACTTACCTTAAGAGCTTAGGAGCTAGATTTGCCTTCCATGCTCAAGAACCAGACTTGAGAGCTTCAAGGAAGGGGAGGAACTTGGCTGGGCAGGCTGGAATCGGACAAGGAGGAAGAAAGAGATGGGTAAGGTTTGAAATAATTGAAAAAGTAAGTTTTACTATTGTAAATTTGTGTTAGGTATCAATTTGTCTCTTAATTATTGTAAGCTGTCTCCTCTCCTCTTGCCAGCCAATTTCCATGGTCCAAATGGGTCAATTAATTGACCATTGACCATACTTGGTCAATATTGACTCATACGGGCCCCACTTTAGGGTTTTATTAATATTTTAATATTAAATTTGTAAAAATTCGTAAATTTCTGGAATTAAATTCCTAATATGATATAATATGATAAAATATCATATTTAAGGGTAATTATAATCTTTAAGCCTATTAAAAATCAATTTAAAAGGCAATCTCACAAAAACGTGCTTTAAGGTGTTTTAGTGCACGTTTTTGTGTCACAGGGTGTTCCTGAGCTTAGTTCTCCTTGAGAACGGTTTTGTTGTGTTCCTTACTTCATTATAATACTTAGGAATCCACTTTGGATCCTATTTGAGGTTATACAATCTTTATGGTGTCTTAAAGCACATTTTTGGCTTTACTGATCTTAAGGCGTGTTTTGCCTTGTTGAGATCTTTTAGATTGTTCCCCAATAATATTTAGATGTTTATTAATCATCTTAGATCATCAATAGATCATTTAATTATATTTTAAAGGTTAGGGGTATTTCAAGAAGATTCCTAAAGGTTCAGCCTAAAGGCACAGACGAAACGCTCAACTTCCTGAAGACGTCCTTATCCACAGGACCAACACACTCACAAACTCACAACAGAACACAACACAAAACATTCAACACAAGCTCATAACACAAGCTCTAAACTGAAGCACACATCTCAAACAAACCAGAACTCACATTCTGTCATCCTTTCCCAAAGGACCCGACTCCCTCAAACTCACTCTCAGAACTCCCAAGCACATGCAAACAGACACTACGCTTCTGTTGTGCTACTCTGATAGCGGAAAACCATAGAGCAGACACACATAACAAACACCATATAGCAATCAAAGTCACGTAGTAGTTAGCACATAGCAGATAGCAGGCAAAGACACGGAAGCGTAGGCATGCAAACACCCACAAATCCCAACGAAAACCAAACCTAGCTCTGATACCACTAAATGTAACGACCCCAAAACCACCCTGGTTGAGAGACCGTTACACGCCGCGCGCTTATTACCTAAGACACGCAAGGCTACACTAGCGAATTCCCAAAACAGAAGCAAATACTCATTTATTACCAAATAATGTTACAACGTGTCTTTACAAATACAAAGTAGAAGTCAAACCGAATTACAAAAAATAAACCAAATACAAATGGGCCCCAAAGCCAAACAAACTGAATACAGAATCCAAATGCCAAAACTTAAAGCAGAATTCAAATCTTCAAATCGGAACTAAAACCCGCAAATCAGACGGAAATAGGGGTGAGCCAAACTATAGCTCGGCAGGTGATAAACTTCATTTGCTGAGCATGCTCAAAACAGATACTGAACATACTTATATATATATATATATACGAAAACACGTAGCCAAAGCAAAATAGAGGCAAAACAAAATCTTTCAAACACAGATAGGTCCAAAGAAGAAGGTACCAAGCGATAGCCAAAACAGATTCTTGTTAGAAAATAAAAGCTTAGCAAATCAGAGACTTTCAGAAGACGAAAAGCACACAGCAGTCCGTCTGAAACTAAAATAGAGATAGAGTAGATGAAGTAAAGTACTTTTACAATTTAGAGGTTTCCAAAAGACAGAAAGCATACCACAGTCTGTCAAATACAAAGGTAGAAAGAATAGACAAAAGCAGAACATAATATAAACAGAGGCGGGACACTAGTGATCAATGCATACAACAGAACGGGAAAGGTACCCGTGAACAGAACAGGGGAGACATCTGTGAATAGAACGGAGATAACATCCGTGAAGAGAACAGCGGAGACACCCGTGAGATAACAGAAGGACAACCTATGCAGCATGCTACGGGATAGCTAGACCCAGCCATCCACGACTAAGACACAAAGAAGACTAGGTCCCAAAACAGAAGCTTCATCAATCAGATAGAAGGTGTTGCGAAGCATCACACCAAAACAGAGAGTCTTAAACACAACAAAAACAGAATTCGTAGCTGAAAAAGTATTTATAAACCGAGACTAACAAATCATAGAAAGTCAAAAGTTGAAACTCACTTTCAGTGCAAATCAGAGGTCAAAAAGTATGTCGAAGACTTTCAAATAAAAATATACATAAACACATGCTAAAACATGTCAAAACTGATAGTAGTCAAAGAGAGGAACACAACGTCGTAAACGACACTCAAAACTGAGCTCAAGCGAGTATTTTATGCAAAATCAGAGGGTTGTCCGGACATGTGTACGCACGCCGATGTCAAATATAAAACACGTATGGACTTACGTCCGGGTCACAAGTCCGGACACAACGAAAAAATGCAGAAAACAAAGTCGAACCAGAAGGGAAATTTAGAGGCAAATTCTCCATTGTCAAAGCACTAAATTTACATATCAAAATACGTAAAACGAACACAATCCCATGGGGTTTTAACACATTGAAAATGCAAATAAAAACCAACCAAAAATCACCACAAATCAGAGAGTCAACTAAACATATTCGAAAACAATAATCGAAACCCCAACACACACAACTGAATCCATCTACCACCTACCTCACATCCGAAGCAAAGCAATCTCTACGGACTCTACTCAACGCACTACTCGAATCTCCACTCGAAATCATCACTCGTATCACGAACGCTCAAACAATCAAAGGAGGATCGACATCAGAAAGAGGAGTGAAGGAACTCGAACGAAGAACGACAACCAAACTCGGATTCACCAATCAGAGATCGCTCAGACTCGAACAACAAATTACCAACACCGGAGCACTCAAACAATTGAATTGAAAAGGGAAGATCGAAGAGGATGAGAGGAGGAGCAAAGGGAGATTATAATGGTGAAGCAGAGCGGAAGTTTAAGAGGGCATGAAACTGTCATGAACAAATGACTAGAAAATAAAAGGAAGCAAAATAACGTGAAATAAAGAACGAGGAAAGGGAAAGGAAAAGTTAGGAATACTAAGGAAAGAAATAAATTTTCCTAACTCCTTAATTAATAGCGAAACGGAAGGAAGAAGGAAATAAATTTCCTAACTCCTTAATTAATAACTAAATGGAACAAACATCTAATTACTTTCCTTGCTCCTTAATTAATAACGAAATTGAAGGAACACCTTTTACCCTCCTTCCTTAAGTCAACATAATAACAATAAGGGAATGTCATAAATACACTAATGTAAGATCAAAATTTAATATGAACTCCCTTTGCGAACCGGAAAGAAAATAAAAAAATCTCGGGCATAACAAATGAAGTAGGATAGCCATTTGTCCCAGGCATATGAGTTTGACACTGGTGGAAGGGAAGGTAAATATGACGGTTAAATAGCCCTGTTTGAAATACCCCAAACCTAAGTATGCTAAGTAAACATCAAGTCATGATTTAATAAGGCTAAAACATGCCTTAGAAACATTGGTAGACAATTTAAACCAAGGAAAACACAAGAAAACGCTATAAGGGTAATTTAAGCAAAATGTGCTCTAAGCTTGGAGTAACTTTGATTAGCACCCAAATATCATTATAAGACCTTATTAACATGCTAATGGACATATTAAATCAATTACCAAAGAAAACCAAGCTCAAAAATGAGTTAAAACACAAAATATGCTTTAAGACTCCTTAAAGCACCTTTTTGAGAAATTGTCTTAGAAATGAGTTTTGAGTGGCTAAATGCCCATGATTACACCTTAATCAACATGTGTACTAATTAGTATCACATTAGGAATCCTAAATCAATGGGAAATCAAAAATTTCACAAATATGTGCACTAATTGTGAATAGTAACCAAATAGTGCCCAAATTAGCCTTTAGTCAACTCTACTTAATTAATTGGTCAAAAAAGACCATAAATATCTTAATAATAAAGGGGGAACGGTTTTTGAAGTGGTGACTCACCACATGTGCTAGCAAGTAAGGAAAAATAAGAGGGAAAGTTAGTAAATAGTACTATTTGCTTTTAAAGACAAAATATCTTACTTTTAACTTACCTCTCTCCTATCTTCTTCATTTCTTCTTCTTCCACTGAATTCTTCTGATTCTTCTTCCTCTCAAGAAAACCGTGAGTACATCCCCATTCTTGCTCCACCTTCATTTGCTCACAAAATCTTCATTTTAGCTCCAAATCCAAAAATAAGCTTAGATAACTCTTAGTTAGACCAAGGCATTGCTTCCTATCTTTTCAAAATTGGAAAAGCTTCATTTTGGAGCCATTTGAAATCACCATTGGAGGTGGGAAAATTAGCTTGAAGGGTTCATTAGCTTCTCCATTCATTCAAGGTAAGGAAAATGTAAGAAAAATCATGTTTCCATCATTTCTCCTCCATTACCGAAAATTATCTTCTCATGGGATCTTGTTTTATCCCTTGAACTAGCTTATTTTCATTCTCCAAGGACTAATGGAGGTCCTTCTTGATTCATACCCAAGTCTATCTTGAGACTTCAAAGGTAATCATCCACTTTTAAGCTTTAAAACACACATTTTAACCTAAGAATGAGTTCTATGAGTTTAGGTATATTGCTTAGTGCTCATTAGATTATTTGAATGTGAATTAGAACATTGGCAAGGGAATTAAAGTTCATTGCCGAAAGTCAAGCAAGAAAATTCAAGGAGAAAAGTGTGAAAAGCTTGGAAAAACAAGGTAAATGTTTTACCTAATGGTGGTTTAAGGTTTTAAGGGATGAGGTTTAGATAAGTACTAATGTAGCTTAAAGCTTACATTAAGTAATGGGTTATATAACCTAGGAAAAAGAATTTAAACAAGCTTGTGAACTTGTGACTAAGGAGCCAATGGAAATGAGTTAGTAAGATAAGTATAAGGTGAATTATGAGAACACTTATATTGCTATGGGAGCATTGTTGTGTGTATTTGCAGGTTTAAAGCTATTATTGTGGAAATTCAGTGTTTAAGTTTAAGTCATTTAAGGGCCTATGAGTCATGTCATTTAAGAGCCTTAGTGTTATGCAATTTAAGATTATTGCACTATATTAAGTTTGTTATGAATGGGTTGATTTGGGTGAGAAAATATGATGAGAAAGGATTTGATGTGTGTGAGATGATTGAATGAGAAAAACCATGCATATGGGCATGATAATATACTAGAGGAGCTATGGCGAAATTTGAGTAGAAAACAAGTGTTTAAGTGGTTGTTGTGAGTTAATATGACCTAGGATTTACTAGGAGTCATTAAAGGAAATTTGAGTGGAAATGAGTTAACAAAGTTGTCTTTGAGGTTTAGAATGGCCTAGGGTTGTCTAGGAGGAATTGGAGGATAGGTGGGTGTATTAAACACACCAAAAATCATGGTATGAGGAGTGTTAAGACTTGTACAAAAATCTGGAGGAAATGGTGTATAATGTTCTAAGATGATTTAGGTATGAACTAGAGAATATAACAATGAGAATTTTTGGGTAGCTTGTGTAAGTGATGAAGATGCTAGTAGTGGATTAATAAGGTTATAGATTGGATGGTAATGAGTGGACTTTGGTGATGGAGGTGAAAACTATAAGAGAATGTAGTAAGTTGTCAAGGGGATGACTAGGAATGTATAAGAGTGTATGATCATGAGAATGGTGAGTAAATTGAGTAAAGAAGATGGAAACGTCTAAGGAGGGTGTAGCATGGTCAAGGTAAACGAAGAATAATGTTAAGGAGTTAAGAGGATGGGAAGAAGTGTATTGGTATGTTCAAGTTTAGGAGTGATGAGTAACAAATGGAAATGAGAGAAATTTGTGCACGGAGATGCAAGATAACCTTGGGAGGCTTAGCAAAGGAAAGATGGATGAATAATGATGTTTGAGGACTAGTTATATTGGTTGAAAGGAAACACTTTGGTTAGTTGAAGTTTTAGACAAAATTTACTTGTTGGAAGTGTAAGGAATTAAGTTATAAGTGTTAAGAGTTTAGTAAGAACTTGAATAATGATCAAGGAATTTGGAGGTGAGTTGATCCATGAGTTAGGAGGATTTTAAGTGCTAAAATGGTGTTAGAATATGTGTGAATACATGGGGAAAGATTAGAAGAAGATTGGGCAAAAGAACAAGTGTGGAATGATGTTCAAAACTGTAAAATTTGACAGTTTAAAGTGTGGTCCGGGACTTGGTCCTTGGATAAAGTCCCGGACCAGCACTAAAAACAGGTCGAGAATGCACCCTAGGACTGGTCCGGGACCTTGGGTAAGTACCAAGTCCGAGACCATAGCTAAAAATGAGCCGAAAGTCACAACAGGTATTGGTCCGGGACTACAAAGCCGGACCATGTCCCGGACCAGGCGATTTTACAAAGAAAATGTGCTTTTTAGGTGGTAAATGAAGGGGACTTGTTGGGTAATGCTATTATAAGGTTGTTAAGAGTTGTTTGGTGGAATTTTATGGCCATTGGAGGTGTGAACAAGTGTGAGGTGAAATGGGAAGTAAATAACATAAGTGGTTAAGCTTGAGCTACAATGATTTAGTGGTATTTAGTTGGAGATCATTAGTGATGATATGAGTTAGGTTAATTAAAAGAAATTAACCACCCGATTCGATCAATGTTTTAGGGTTTGAGAATTTGGACTCCGGAGGAGAGTAAGCAACCGAACGACCAACGGTGAATGATATGGTTTTCTTGTAGCCTGCTTGCTAACGAGGTGTCCCTCGGCTTGTGTGCTATTTGTTTATGTGTGCCGACTAAACAAGATAAAGCATGCAACTGGAATATTATGTTTGTTGTGTGATTGTGATGCACTAACACAACTCACCTTGAGAACTTACTAACAATGCTTAGTAAAGAATTGTGTGAGATCAAGGAACACTCCCAAATATTGTTTTCTTAGTAACTGAAAGAGGTTAACTAACAAACATTGACTTTGAGACTTCAACTAACTAGAACTTGGGGGAGTGAGGAATTTGGAATGGTACCGACACATGTGTATTGGGGGAGGTCGGTATCCTTATCAGATACCGTCTTCCAAATATGACTTGTCTTCGGACTCGTCGCCTAGAGTCGACATATAGACTCGACCTCCTCGGACTTCTTGTTTTAGGAGGGAGGCATACTGAGATGGTGTGGTGGGATCTACTTAAATCCCAACTAATTCTAACAAATATTGTTTATGTAAACCAATGGAGCTGATAACTCATTGGTTAGGGTTACTTGACCCGACAAGATAAACAATGAATTAAGGAACAACCATTCTAATTAAAGAACGGTTGACTTAATTGAGCTAAGAACTGAGATAAGGTTTGAGATAAAGTACAACCTATTCTATTTAAAGAACGGTTGGTACGTAAGACTGAGGTAAGATAAGAATGGACTGAGATTAAGAGGAATAAAAATTTAAGGAGTTAAATGATTAACTCACTAATTAAGGGAACGCTTTTAAGTCGTTCTTTGTGTGTGAACCATGTGTGTTCATATGTGGCTTGTTGTTTATTGCACTTCTTATTTATGTCGTGTATCTAATCAATCTCCATGCTATCGACAATTAGTCGTCGTAGCCCCGTTAGCTTGGGGGCTATAAGAGAATCGTACCAGCAAAGGTGCTTACCCCCTCGGGGGCTACTGTTTATTTTGCAGGTGATTAACAGAAGGCGACCGTCCTGAGAGTAAGATGAGGTAGACGTATGACGGGTTTAAGTGCGACCTACGAGTTATGCATGTACTCTCGTATGATAATTTGTGTTAGTAAGTTGTATATGATGTAAGGAGATTGTAAGATTGTTATGTAATTGATTAAGGCTTGTAAGTACTAATGTTCGGTATATTCGGGTCCATCAGACCGTAGCTAGATCTTGAAGATTTTAGTATGCCTAGTTGGTCACGTGGGTGACTAACGGCGGTAACACCAAATGTTGTAAGAAATCCGCTGCAAAGTTAATATAAGTGAATGGAGGTTTATGAGATAAGTATGGCTTTATGAATTGGGGTGTTACACTGTTAATTATGGTTTTGTACCGTAATTAACGCCCGTGTCATTTATTCCCTAAAGGTTTTAATAACGGTTTAAAACCGTAATCAACAGCCTTAGGCGGGTGCGAACCTAGAGAACTTTAGAATATGGTTCCAGTAGAAACTATAATCTAAAGTTTTTTATTTTCTTTCTTTTTTCAAGATAAAGCACAAACCTGGTGCATTAGCAGACTAAATTGCATAATAACATAACAGGAGCAGCTCCAAAAGATGTATTTTCGATGGAAAATTAAAGTGCACAAAGTTCAAATATACTAACATAAAATATTCAGATACGCTTAATCCAAATCCCAGCAACATAAATCATGATGTCTCAAAACACAACAAAATATCCAACAACCAAAATCCAACGACTAACAACTTAAATAGCAAATTCTAAATGTCTTTAATAAAACTTCTAAACTATCATACAGACGAAGCTTCGTCAGAGCTTGTTCCAAAATCATCATCATCTAGTACTCTCTCCCGCAATTTTCTTTCTTCTTCCAGCTTGATCTTTATCAGTGTCTCATAGGGGTTCAACGGGAACACATCTAGTGGGAAGGGAGACTCTAGGAGATCCTTCTTTGCGTGTTTCAAGGGTTTGTGGCTACAACCCTCACCGGTAGGTGTGGGTACAGTTCTAACTTGACCAGTATAAAATGTGGGTGGAGACCTTGAATCTTCAAGGTCCACCACATCTATCATTTCCATGCATAACGTCTCTGTTGGTAGAGACGTGGTGAGGTCATGCAAGGTGTAAAATTTCAACACCGTTGTGTCATCGTCCCACTGTTTGTTGTTACATAAATCGAACATATAGAAAATGTTGTGATAAAGATACATTACCAGATCAGAATTATTAAGAAAAAACATCAAGAACATCGAGGAAACATTACCTTTCACCCGTACTCTCTTTTTTATCAGGCGACACTGAACAAGACGCCACCTCTAGGTTAATGGGATCTTCCTTTTGTTGTGCAAATACTATATATCACAAAATATATAAATATATGCAAAGAGTAGGCAAGTGCACCTATTCGATGTAGTACAACAAGTGTCGTATCCACAAGGAAATTGGTTCTATCTCCCTAGCTTCGGTATTTAGTTATTTAATTAAAAGCGGTAAAAATATAGGTTTAGCCGGAGGCAAGCTTAGTGATTCGGTTTAGCAATAAAAATAGGAAACAATTAAACTAAAGTGGTATTTAAATGGATTGAAATGAAGATGTACCCCGGGAAAGTGTAATCGCCCAAATACTCCCAAACATAACATTTTATCCCAATTTGCTCAAGTTGTCTATTAGGACTAAAGTCATGACTAACCCTAAATCCTAGTGAAAGTCAAATCTTATCTAGTTAAATAAACCCTTCGGTTAGGTTGGATAAACCTCACTAGATAGCAATAAGAATAAGCCCTTAACAATAGCACTAAATCCACCAACTAATTAAAGAAGGGAAAATCTAGGGTTTGTCTCTCTCTTGGTCTAAATCCCTAAATCACATATGTATGAAGTTAGGAGAAACGACAAATGCACAAAGGTGATCAATCTAGCACATTAATTAAATTTAGAGAGACAAAACAACTATATTTAAGCAAATTAGGTTTTACATGCTAGTTTGGGGATTTGGGGTCAAACCCCATCCCAAGGGTACAAAATAGGACTACTCAGACATTAAAGAAGTAAAGAGAAGAAGAGTAAAAGAGATAGCATGGGTTGTTGAAGAAGCTTTAATGGAGATGGGTCCTTTCTCCTTTTTCTTCTTCTGTTCCCCGTTGTCGCTTTTCTCGTCTCGACCCCGTCTCTGTTTTCTTTTCTTCTGTTTCTGTCTCTTCTTCTTGTTCTCTGTCCTCGCGAGTCCGTCCGCTCGTGCCCCCCGTTTCAAAAAAATGACGCTTCTCTTATAAGAAAGTGTTGCTTTCTTTTTTCTGTCAACAGTACACTCAGCATGTGTATGTGTAGTGAGCACGTGAGCAAACTGCGGCCTTATTTGATTTTTCTAATACCTCCCGTACAGCACTCCCCTTTCACGAGTGAATTACGTGCATGAGACAAGGCTATTACTTGCATATTGACACTGCGGGCTACCCAGTCATTACATGCATATACATATTAAAGTCGAAGAAGAATTCCCGTACGAGTAGCCTAGCTCCTCCTTACGTGCTTGCTGTACAAATATCATGTACATGCTGTTGACTTCTTGAACATGGGTGCACGGGAAAGCATATTGACGTGAGTAATTGAGCAGCATGGTGTCATCGTTTTACATTCATGTTGATGGCTTCTTTTATGCATAACTTTTACGTGAGTGAAAGAGCAAGCTGGCAGGTAGCCTGCTTGCTTGCAGCAGGTAGCCTGCTTGCTTGCAGCAGGTAGCCTGTTTGCAGTAGGGGTAAACAATGTCAAAATGAGCATTCACCTAAAATATAATAAAAATATGTAAGTTCACTAATATAAATAAAATACTCTATAAAGTGGTGAAATTATGTTATAAAACATGTAAAATATTTGCGGAAATAACCCTTAAAAATATATATTTTCACCACTTATCACCTTCCGAGTTATTTGACCCTATATATAACAATTTCCAACGTAACTAGAGTTTATAAGCAAATACTCAATTGGAAATACAGTATGCAGAAGAACAAAATAAGAAAGCAAAACATAGGAGATATGCTCATATGTATCATAGGTTATATAGAGATAAATCAACCAATTATATCTGCTAATTATAAGGAACTGAAATAACCAAATGAACGTTAAATTAAACTGATATCAGCACAAGAATCGGACAACCCTACTCATCGACTATACAGATGAACAAATAAACCTTATACATATGAAATCACATATGAACATCAATCAGTTTGCATGCATTTGAAACATGCATGGTTTAATACTACTCCTACAATACATCCACATTACAGATTAACAAAAACCAAAAAGTTACTTCATTTATGTTACCTTTAAAGAACTTACGTTGTTTGTCCTACGGTACATGTTTGTCGAAGAGTAAGGTTGGTGAGATTGCAGAAGAGAAGTGTCGATCTGCGCAGTGTAAATCTTCATCAGAACGAAAGAATAAGAGCAAAGAAAAAGGAGGGAGAAGAGAGGAAGAAGCTTACCAGTCGGCTTGAAACAGAGAGAGTTTCGGGCTATGGTGAGTTTGCGAAAGAAAAGGTACGACTTGACAACTGAAGGAAAATAAAGAGCATTCATGGGATTGATAGGGGGTAGTACGGGTAATTAGTACCTGCATAGTATCGAAAGACATTTAAGTCTGAAAAACGCGCCCAATTTTTAATACCGTCAGACTTTTAATTACGTTTTGTAAGAAAACTGTAATTAAAAAGATCCACCTCTTGATTAAATGACGTCGTCAATGTGCATAGGCGCACGTGGATACAAACCTGTAGAACGATGTCGTCTAGCGAGTCAGCGCGTGCGTAGGTCGACGGACTTTAAATTACGGTTTGTAGAAAAACCGTAATCTAAAGCCTCACACCAACCTTAAGATTACCGTTCTGCATATAACCGTAATCTAAAGTCCATTGATGTTACCCGCTTTTCATCCCCCGACCCACTATAAATTACAGTTTATATAACAAGCTGTGATTAATTATCTCCGGCTCACCAATTAAATTAGGGTTGGTCTATTAATCGTAAATGATTAGGCGTCATTTATTCCTTTTTTCCATTAGTGTGATGAAGGTACAAATCAGGAGGACCGCATGGATGAGATGGTTCTAATTAGGAACAAGGCAACAAGGAGGCTGCTCACCATTTTGAGGGGTTCCAGGAAACCAATGCAAATGCGGGAGAGATCCTTGATGACTCATCTCCAAACCTGATAAATCCTAATGCTGAACAACCTTCAGGGGCTTTCAGACAATGTAACCTTGATCACTGTATTAATGAGAGCTTAGCGGAGAAATATAAGAATCTATAGGATACAGGCCCCTTCCATAAAAAAGGCGAAACGTTGAAAAGGCAACACTCCCCAAATGATACAACTCTTCCATGGTAGGGAGTCAGGTGGTTCTCCTACCAAGTCCGTCTCCTCCCGATCTGCATCGGCCTCTACCCCGACAACCTCGGTCACTAAGGGTTGCTTGAATAATTGATTCCTCAGGATGAAGGTCCCAAGGATTGGAACTTGTTAGGACATTAGAGTGTTGCAGAGATAGCCAATCACCTCGACAGAGTCAATCATCCCTAGTCAGAGACAAAGAGTAAGCCACTTCAATGGAGTCCGCGCAACTAAGGAGGCTTCACAGACTCTACCGTGCTGTTGCGAATAATAAGGAGTCAACTCAGGAATGCCTCAACGCCACAATGGTCATAAAGTCCTCCCTTAAACACCCGAAGTTTGTGGCCCAAGTAAGAAGACCACTCAAAGACGTTGGACGTTGCTCAACTAAGTTAGTTCCGGTATTTTCGGAACTAACTCCCTCGACCTACCCGTTGCAATGCTAGTATAAATAGGTTGTGTAATAGCTAGTTTCTCGTGTGCTTTATATTGAGATATATTTCAGAGTTTAGAGAGAGAGAGAGAACTGCTTTGTAAGCGAGAAAGAGAGAGAGTACGTACCAAGTTAGTTAGTACATCTAGATAGACTCTGCCTAGGAAGATCCTAGTTTCGCTATGCTTACCATCGATCTGATCAGAAGTGTATTGGGTGAGTGAGTGAAAAACCGCTAAGTAGATCCCTTCTACTTAGTGGGCATTTGTAAGTTGTTTTATTTGACTAGGAAATGAAATAGCTTATTTGTGTTTCTTGCTGAGTTCCACAGAGTCCTTCTATCTTTCTAGCATCATTTCATTTTGATTACTTCAAAGTCTTCCGCACCCTTAGTTTAAACAATTCGATTGAGTGCCTCTACATCACAGAGTGTTTCTCACCCACAAAGACTGATTGAGTCAAACCAACTCTTAGACTCACACCTTTGGTTGGTTTGAGTTAGCCACCCGATCCTACAGAACTACCTCTTTGGGGCCTTGCCTTGTGCTTCTCCAAACAAATCCTTAGGTATTTCAGCATGCTTTTCCATATGATAATCGGTTCTTAGACTTAAGTATTTCTCTACATGTTTGGGAAGTTTTAGTTGCTACCGTCAGCTGGTGTACTTTAGTATGTGGCCTTGTTCGACCTTTAAACCCTACACCTGAAAGGGATTGATATGTCTTGGATTTGCATCAGGCTATATGGTGTTTGTGTTGCTATCACCCTTACCCATGGGTTATCGATGCAAATAGTTGTTAGGAGAGTGTATGTCATCTTCTAGCTAATGTCGACCTTAAAACCCGTACTTGTATGTATCTTGGTCTAATTTAATAAATGGCAAGGTGTATTAAAAACAAGGTAAGGGATGAATACTTCACAATTGATTCATGGTTTCCATATTCAATTCATATTTAAAGGATTAGTTAGTATATTTTCAACACAAAATTATAGGTTACCTGTTATATTCTTCAAGTCAATTAGTAACTACCATAGAGCTATTTTATTGAATACTCATATAGACTGCTAAAGTTATTAAACACAATTAGTCAAATATATAAAAGGAACAAGTAAAATGGAGCAGATATGTAACCAATTTCACTACATCTACCAACTTGGGGAAACACATTTGTAGAGAACAAAAGTAACTTAGAAGCAAATTGAGGAAATACTCTAAAATCAAACCAACTAGGGTTACATACCCCATTTGCCCAACACAAATTAATAAGACTATTAAAGACAAATGAAAAGTTGTAACAATTGTTAAGGAACGAGAGGTAAAGAGAGCAGAAGAAAGTTAGGGTTTAGTTCACATCAAACGACATATTTGTAGGAAATCCTCACTAGCGCGACTTTTTCTTATGAGCTTTCAAGAATGAAAGACACGGTTAGGAAAAAGACAAATTGACAACTAATAGGCCAATTTGTGTTTAACCAACATGAAAGGAAGACAATTCTCACTGATTTTGAATGGAAAGAAAGAACGAGAGTGAAGCAGCAAGACACAAAATTATACCAATGCTGGAATGAAGATTTCTTCTTATAAAAATGACAAACAAAGACGGGATTAGACATGAAGAAAATATCAGTGCTACAGACAAAAACAAACGGAAAGTTGAAGTAGAGAAATATCACATATGAAAATATAGGTAGAAACATAATTTTTCAAAATTGTAATTCTTGCATGGAATGCTGTGTGAACAACTGTCATAGAACTTGATCTACCAACTAGCACATCATGATTATATTTTTTTTGTTGACAACTAATATGTTGTTTCGTTGCCCTTCCGCCCTCCCTTGCCCCCATCTGTCCTCATTCTATCGTCCTCCTCCGGGTCCCTCGCCGCCCTTCCCTCTTCTCCCTCGTTGGCCTTTTTTTCCTCCTCCCCCGTTGGAGTTAAGACTGGAGGGTCACCGGCTAAACCAGGCTAAATTAGTAGTATGAGGGGTGAAAATTTTGAACCGACAGATCAACGCGCCCAAAAAGCACAAAAGTGCACACCCGGTCATTAACAAACGAAACGAAAAATACCCCCTCCACCTGGATCTCTTTCTCCCTCTTCTATTGTACTCGTCCCCGGTCCCTCTCTCTGAGCCTCTCTTTCTCATTCTTCGTTCGCTCCAGCTTAGCTCTGACCCGACATATCTCGTAAAATAACATTTCTCACCGTGACGCTGGTGTGTTTGCTCTTCACAGTCAACACTATTCCTCCGTTTCGACCAATTACTCCGATCTGTTTAGTGTTTAGCTTCCGTCTGCTAACCACCCTGAATCTAGGGTTTTCGCCGGAGTCCATCCCTCTCGTTGAATTCATCAATGGCAGTAGAAGAATGGGACGATACAAAGAAGTCGGAGGCAGAGGGAACTTCTCCTCCGACAGAAGAGAAGGCGACAGGGAAGGCTCTACAAAGCGAGAAACAGTGCGACGAAGAAGAACCTCCTGGAAAAGCTGAGGAAAATCCGAAATTGGAGACCAAGGACGAAGAAGCAGTTGTAGATAAGACAGAAGAGGAAGCAGTAGAAGAATCTGATAAAGATGAACATGAAGGAGGTCCAGAAACCGAGGAAATAAAGATGAAACAGGAAACAGACGATATGGAAGGAGGCGAAGGAACACCAGAGGGAGTAGAATCGGTCGAAGGTGATGACAAGGAGAAGAGCGTTAGTGTAAGCCCAAAGACTTCTAGTGTCAGGAGACCCACCAGAGAGAGGAAAACCGTTGAGCGGTACTCTGCACCGTCGCCTGTGGGAAGATCCTCTGGCAGTAAATCTCTCACTATTGCCCAGGTACTAATGCTACGGATTACACTTAATTCATTTTCGGTCATCATCATATCTCGTTTAAGTGCGTGTATTGCTCTCTGGTTTGTGATCAATGTGTGATGAATTATAATTTGTTGAATTCCAGGGGACCGGCACACGTCTGAAGGACATTCCAAATGGTACTTGTAGATTCGCTATCATCTCAAAGTTATTTATTGTATTATGCTGGACTTTTGAACTGCGACTATTGGGCTATTGTTGAAAACCGTTCAGTTAGCATGTAACTGGATTGACCTGTTCAAGGCCTTAAGTTTAAGTTCAAAGGTTTACTCTAGTTAAAGTTGGGCGTTTGGTTTAGAAAATTGAAGGTTCAACTGTAGTTATCAGCTTGTGCCACTCAGCTATGGCTGTTGCGTTATTCTGGTTTAGAGTGCCGATAGGAGGGGACTGCTCCCTTAATAATCCAAAATCTGGGTGGGCTTCCTTTGCCGAAAAAGTTAGATGATTTCCAAGCTGAATCTTCTCCCTAGTTTAGTCATCTTCCTCGTTCTTTGATTGTCCTCCTCTACTCATTTCCTGGCCTTATTTTTCTATTTTGTTTCATGGGATATTAAAAGTTCAATTCACCTTGGGTTGGATCCCATTGCTGGACTTGCTCAGCACAATGGATATGCATCCTTAAGGTCTTTTGAAATTGCTTCTTTGGAATTGCTCAAGCGTGTGGAAAGAGATAATGAGGGTTTCTTCTTCTCGGCCATGGAAACAGGCAGCAAGCATAGGGAAAAATGTGAAAATTATAGTGACTGATAGATGAAATATGAGCAATTTTGGTCCCTTTTATACATTCTTGTTAAATTTGAGTGGCTAGAACACCATTACCATGGGATTAAGAATCTGGAGGAAGTAAACACTGCTGATTGGGTGAGTTGAATTAATTAGAGAGAGGCCTTGAACAGATAATCACCGCCTTACAAGTGACCATGAAGTACCCTTCTTTCATACCTACTTCAGCACATTCATTAGCGCTTTGATTCAAATTAAGAGGGACTTGTTTGCCCTACCATGCTACCAAGCAGTCTTTATGTCTGAATGCTCATAACTTGAGGCAAAACATGGCTTTTCTTTTCTTGTTTGGTAAATTAATTGACTACCCAAATTAGTTGATAATTGGCAAAAAATTGACAGTTTTTGTGTGTCTGTATTGACAATACTAGGACTTGTCCAAATTGTGACCACATGTAACTTTTTTCTGTGGCATTTCCTGTATTTTTTAGAGTGTATGTTCTTGCATATCTGTTGTCAGATTTTGTCTCGCACTCATGAAATCTAGCTATAGGTTTGATTAGCGGCAAGAGTCCCTGAACCCTAGTACTTGTCACTGAGATTATCTTAATAATTTTCTGTGTGGCCTACAACTCTCTGTTTAAACTCAAGACGAGAGAGAATAATTAGTGTCCAATTATGATGGGCTTACTATAAGGTTCTTAGCTATTGCTGGCTTTTGTTTGATTGAGATTGCAAAAACAATGTTCTTGGGTTTTCTGTATTTATTAATCATAATGATTGGTTTGTTGTCTAAGAGTTGAGGAATGCTTCATACTGCAGTGTTAGTGGGGGGACAGCAAAACATTTATAGTGCTTGGATATATTGTGAAGTGTTGTCACTTCAAAATTTTTGGTAACCCTGATGTTTACTTTTTACAGATTTAGCCTTTTCCAAGACCCTATTACAGGTTTAGCTAATGCATGAATAGTGCTAATTTACACTGAATAAGAAAAATTTGCCTCGGAAGTGGCATAATGTATCATGCATTCTCTTTTTATTCTCAAGCCATACTTGTACTTTCTCTCACTTCCCTTGAATAAAAGAAAGAGTTATAGCATTATTTTCCTTCTACATCCTTTCTCTCTCCCAGGTTTCCCTAGACTCGGAGATTTTCCTTTGTCTTGTTAGCTGTGCACTGCCGGTCACTTTCATGAATGACACATTATAAGCTTATTAATATTTATGTAGTTTTGCATTCTTTTAATTATACAGGAGAAAAAAATCATTTGCAAGAAACTACTAATGATTAAACAGTAGGTTTTATTTTAAATGATAATTAGTGCTGTTATTCTAGAAAATTAGCTTTAGTTGTACACCATTGTGTGGACATTTATTTCTTTAACTTTATAATTGTATTCTCTAGCTATACTTGGATTTATGCCTATTAATTAAACGTAGGTTCAAGGCCATTTATGATTCAAATGCTGTCTCACGTCATCGTGTGTCAATTTTGTTAAGTATGTAGCTCTTATACAGCGGCCATATATGAACTTTTGTTGTATACTTACCCTCAGTGAGCTGGAAAGTAGTTGCTAAACTTCTGGAAAGGTCTCATATCATACTCATTCCTTGTTTACGGTTAAATTATGGTAGGACCATCTTCAGAAATCTTGTCTTTAAATTTTATCTATGCTCAACCTGTGAGTTGTGTTTACTAAATTATCTGAATTTGCTTGCTTTCCTGTCACTTATTTCTCTGAAGACAACAGATGTTTGAATTTTTACAGTGCTACTACACTGAAGTAGGTGCCCATGTTATTTTGATTCATTTGAGAGTGCTTTGTTGTATTTCGATCTCTCTTTGCTGGTTATGCATGTTCTCTCCTGTTTCATAGTTTCCTTTTTTTCAATTACATTTTAAAGATTTATGTCCTGTTTGTTCTATTTTCTCTGATATTTTGAATTGTTTCAGTGGCTTACAAACTGTCTAAGAGAAAACCTGATGACAATCTTCAGCTACTACACACAATTCTGTTTGGAAAGAAAGCTAAGGTATGTCACTTGCCTTCTGCCCACTCTTTCCTGACGCATCAATGTTTGCCTGTTTACATTTCTGCTAACTTGTTACGTTTGTTATTGTAAGCTTAGGATTTGCTATCTTTTGTAGGCTCATGCTCTCAAAAGAGATATTGGCAACTTCTCTGGTTTTGTATGGACTGAAAATGAGGTAATGCCACCAAGCCTTTAATTGATGAATGTCTTTCAAGGTCAGCTGTCACTGGAATTGAGTCGTTGGAAAAACTTTATGTTTTATTTCTTCAGAACGCAGTGATAAAAATGTAGTAGTGATGGCTTGCACTGCATTAGTTGTGCAGGCAAGTGCTACCGTCTATATCCTCTGATGAAACAGGGTAATTCTCCAACAAATGGTAAAATTGATTAAACCCTAGACAAGGAACCTTGGGGATAAAATCTGCTATTTTGTAAAATTTCTTCCTTGATGCCTTAATCCCTGTCCATTTTTACGTATATATACTACTAGCAAACCTTAATTAGTCCTTACTAAGTTGCCCCCATAGCTAGTTTGGAAACCTAAAACTCTTGACTGGCCTAACAACCCAGCACCCTAGCCCCTTTTCTTGAATATACCTTACTTGAATCCTCTAGAACTGACCCCATCAACATCTCCCCTAGGAAAACCACCTTGTCCTCAAGGTGGTGCAAGGGTTGCCCAGTAGAAAGATGTCGGGTTTTGTCACTGTCGACATCCTAGCTACTAGAACATAGTGTAGATATTGGTTTTTGACAGTGTAGTTATTGAAATTGCGGTCGTCCCACAACATAGCTATACAACATAATATTTGGAATTTTAAATTCTCTCTCTGAATTCAATGGCATCATTTGGATAGGCACATATTAAAAATCTAGTTATTGACTGGATTGGCCCAAATATGGAAGGTTTAATGCCCCTATTTTTGAACAATACCAGATTGAATAAACATCCAGCCCGTGCATACACATCCAACCAACCCTCTTCCTAACTTCATTGACCGGCCTTTCAATTTCTTTCGTCAGTCTCCAGCCAGTCTTCGACTTCCTTTGCTGCTTCCTCATCCTGAAAATATCTTGATTTCATCTAGCCACTTTGTAGAGAATTGTCTGATCTAGTGCCCGGTCTAGATGAGGTGATTTTCTACCATAACCATAAGCAGAATTTCATGTTTCTTATCATTTTTCTTGCCTATTCAAAAGACCACCTTTATTGAATGGTGATCTATTTTTACCTTTGTCCAGCAATGGTGCTTCTTCTGTCCCAGCCCTTTCTGCATCATGCTGGTGGCAGCCAGATTGGTCTTGAGCTTGGCACAACGTTTGCCTCCCAATTTGCTTAGCCCGGCCATTGCCAATAGGTTCTTATAAGTTTCTTTACTTAAGATCTCCATTGCTTCATTCTTACTTTTAATCTGTTTCCATTTTCTTCATTTCCTTCTCATGTGCTAAAATATTTATTGCCTTTGTATATTTGTTGACTCTCCCAATTGCTTCCCTTGTAGATAAGAGTAATGGAAATACCTCTCATCTCTATCTCTTTGTTCACATCACATGTGGATCATCAGGACTCACCATCCTCTTTCTCATTCTTCCTTTTGTAATT
This sequence comes from Limonium bicolor, assembly GCA_023374045.1. Taxonomy (NCBI): domain Eukaryota; kingdom Viridiplantae; phylum Streptophyta; class Magnoliopsida; order Caryophyllales; family Plumbaginaceae; genus Limonium; species Limonium bicolor. The sequence continues at coordinate 307,773,140 of CM041779.1, forward strand.
TACCTTCTTTTGCCCTTTTATGTCTCTATTAAGTCCTGATTTATGCTCTTCTATATAGGACTTTGACTCTTTCCTCTTCACTTCCACTGTGTTTGATTGCTCCATTCCCTTTATGGTCTTGACGGATGCCCTTTTATAATCCGCACCTCTTCTAGTCTGACCATCTTTTTCCATTGTCAACCTGGCATCCTTTGTTGACATTTGAGACTGGTTGCCGTTTGGTCTTGATGAACAGTGTGCAAGGGTTATGTTCAATTGTCCCACTCTCTCCATCCTTTCGAAACTTTCAATCATCGTTTTGAACCCTGTGAGGATCAGTTAGCTCTGATACCAGTTGATGAAACTAGGTAATTTTCTAGCCAATTCATAAACTTGATTTAACCCTAGAAAGGAGCCATAGGGATAAACCTTGCATTATTGGAGCAATGCTCTACTTGTTTCATTCGTTGATGCTTTATTCCTTCTCCTTTATCACACATATATATTTATTACTTGCAAACCCTAATTAATTTTTAACTAAACTGCACCAATAGCTAGTTTGGAAACCTAACACTCTTAACAAGCCCAAACAACCCCCTAGCCCCTTCTTAAATACCAACATTGAACCTCGAACTGACCCCATCATCCATGCTATTGAACCTTCTATATCAGATTGTTCTGTATCTTCTATGTTGGATTATAAAGGCTGTGTAGGAATTTTTCCTTTTCACTCGAATGAATAGCATTTTGCCAGGAGATACCTCTATTTGTATGTACATGACATTTTTATGGTGCAAATCAGTTGAGCATACCAGGATTGTGATTCTTTTTGATGTTGACCATGAAGTTGTTTAATGCGCAATTGTGATTTTTTTTCCTTGTTTTGAATTTTCTACAGGAAAAACAGAAGACAAAAATAAAGGAAAAGCTAGATAAATGTGTAAAGGAGAAACTTTTGGACTTCTGTGATGTTCTAAATATTCCATTCAGCAAAACTACAAGTAAAAAGGTGTTGAAGTACTTGCCTTTTTTAAAATTATATTTCCTATGTTCATCATCACTCCTTTGCTATTTACTATTGATGCTTATTGATATAGGAAGATCTCTCCGTAAAATTGTTGGAATTTCTACAATCTCCATGTTCCACAACAGAGGTTTTGCTAGCTAACAAGGATCTGGTACCCTTTCCTTATTTATGGTTTGTTAATCTTGTGATGATAGGCTGTTCTAGTATAGGCAATTACTCTAATTAGATTGTCTTCTAAATTACAGAAGGGAAAGAAACGCAAGTCAAAGAGTACATCAAGCAGAAGCGCTAATTCAAAAGAGGCTTCTACTGGAAAGTTATTCAAGGTTTGCCCTTTTTTTTCTGAATATTTACATCTTGAATCTACACCATGCCTCAACCTCCATTTAGTTGTTGACTTAAGTTCAATAGAAGTGATGGGGTGTTCATTTAGGGGGAATAAGGAAAGAGAATCAGAATGACTCCATATCCTTTTATTTGTTTAGACGTTTCTCATTTTTAGGAAAAAATGGGATTAGCCCCAATCCTTATATCATTTCCCACATACCACTAGAGAATGAGATTTTCTTTTCCTAATATTCTTTGACTGGTGAGCGGTAGCCATTGACCAGTGACCAACCATTGACTAATGATTGGTGGCTGTTGACCAGTGGCTGACAACCATGGATCATTACCTAGTGATCCTTTTTTTTACTTGCACTAACAAGTAGCATCATAGATTTTTTCCCATTCTCCTCCATTCCCTTTCTTGACTCCATTATATTTCCTCATTCTAAACCGAATGCCCCTAAATGTATCTAAATATGGAAATATTCTTTGGTTGATTAACATTGGTGCACAAATATAAGTGACTTCCTTTGTTTGGTTATATGACTTTAATAGTGGAGTTGAAATGAAGATGTGTATACTTTTGTATTTGCTCATTTTATTTATATTTTACAATTGTGTAAGATGTATTATTTATATTTTTCTATATATTCCTACATAATATTCTGAACCTATATTTCAATAAATAGTTTATTTGTGATTTGCATAACATGAAGAAAATTATGGAAGTGTATTCTCATATTCCTATCTTATATCAGACTACACATTTCTTTTTTGAAATGGATTTAAATATGTAATTATATTTATAATAATAAACTAAACTAAAGTTACACTGTTTTATTTTATTGTTGATTAATTAAACAATTAATAATGTATTCAAGTATATTTTGATTAGATAAAAACAATATATTAACATTAAATGTTTAACAATCAAATCAATTTAGCTGCATAAAGTTATATATAAACTTTTTCCATATCTTATTTTTTAGTATTCATAGTCACTACACTCAAATTGTTATCCTTTGATCGACTTCAAAAAGGAAAAAAGTTACTTCAAATAAGGACCCAATACGAACTTGTAATATAATAAAATTATTTCCACCAAATGAGGAACCATTCTTTCCAAGTATACCTTTTTCTAAGTACTAGTTAAGCTTTCTAAGTTTAAGTTTTCTTATTACCATTCATGCTGTTAGTTTTCCTTTACTTTCTAGTTTTACAAGCAACAATCCTCAGTTTTATAAGACAGGAGGTGCATTGACATGCAAAGCGTTTGTGGCATGGGGAGTTAAAGTTAATGAAACTATCTCAAATTCATTCAACAACACCTCAACTTTATTCTTTAAAACATTTGGGGGGCGTTTGTTTTGGGGTAATCAGGAAAGGGAATCGAAATGATTTCCTTTCATGCTGTTTGTCTAGCCAGCTTTTCTTATTTTCAGGAAAGAGAATGGGATTACCCTAAAACCCTCTTATCTTGATTCTTCACCTCTTACTAGGGAATGCGATTCCCTTTCCCCAGTATACTTTGACCGATGACATATAACCATTATTAATCGATGACTAATGACCGTTGACTGGTTATTTATTTCATTTTCCCCAGCTCAAACTAATAACCAGAAAAATAAAAAAGAATTCTTTTCCATTCATCTCAATTCCCTTTCCCGATTCTATTCCGTTTCCCCGCTTGAAACAAACGCCCCCTTAAAGTCTGCTAACATGAATCAATATATGAAGTTGGGGCAAAACCATAGACGTTAAGAAAGAACAACACAAATGAGCAAACAAATGGATATGTGACATTTCACGCACACTCCACCTATAAAGGAGGAGATTCTCTCCTCTCCTAGATTCAAACTCTTCGCCACACGTATATCAGCCCAGTATCTCCATCATTGGGCCATGTGCCCATCCCCAATGACCTCAAAATTTTGAGCATTCTTGAGGTGAATTTCAACATTGGTGCTATATATGTACATTTGGTAGGAGATAATATTAAATGGGTGGTATTTGAGAAAAATAATTGTTAATTTAGTAGTTCCTTATAATGGGTAGTGGGTTTCAGAAAGGCGTCAATCATATTTTGACTTGTCCTGTTCAGCTGTAACTGTAAGCTTACACATGTTCTCTTATTCTTCCTTCTTGTGTGAGCCCTTTGTGGCGGGTTTCTAGTAAGTAAGAAATGTATCCATTAGTTTACTTGTTTCTTCACTATTCCCCTCCTTTGTGAGTTTTTATCTCCAACAATTGGTCTGGTGAATGTGATTGTAATGAGATTTAGATGGTCATGTTAAAGAACAAAGGTGGAAAACAACTTTTGGAATTAGAAACCTATATAAGTGGTAATTTATGTTGAAAGTTCACGAGCGTGTGGGTTATCCAAGCCAATGGCTAGAAAGGATTAAGCGCATGGTCACAAACCTCACCTTAGGAAACTTTATTGGGGATCAACAATTGGAGATGATGGGAAGTTCCTAATGAAGAACATAGATCGGTCACATCCTTATGAAAGTCCGTATCCTTGGTGGGATAGGTTGTTTTCAATGAGGATGCCGAGTGGGACGAAGACCCGCAATGACATACTAGCAGTAACTGAGGACAGGTGCGGGAAGGAGCGTCTAGATTCAAATTTCACTTGGTGTTGTATGATACAGGTGGAGTAACTTTGGAAGGTATCAATAGAGATTCTAGAAACAAACTCGACGTTTGCTTGCGGAGTAACCTTGAAAATTTCTCCAACTACAATGGAAATTTAGAGGAAATGCACGACTATACGTCAATTGATTTGATATCCAATTAGTCAAACTTTGGAACATCAACAAGTAGCAAGTTAGAACAATGACCAAAGCTAGGCGGAAAACATGACCAATAGAGCTACTGCTGGGAAGGTAAAGATGTGTTCTAGTTTAGCCAGAGCAACCTCAGGCTTGTTATGAGAATTCCAATTCAGAACCAGTCTAGAACTTCAGGGGAATAGTTACTAGGGATCCTATTGTGGTTTTGTCTCTGACTTTGTCCATGGGATGGGAAGGAGAGTTGATATAGGTAGTGCTGTAAAATGTGTCTTACCGAACACCTTCTTGTGCAATGGTGTATGACCTTATATTTGTCAAAGTTGTAGTATATGCTGTATTTCAAATCAAATTGGTGTGAACTATTGCAGAAGGTAGTTTAGATGCAAGGAAGAAGTAGACTATTTTTTTTTTGTTAAATCCTCAAAGTAAAACATTGTTTTGTAGGTAAGGTACTACTTTTAGGGAAATGGATGATACATGCACCATCACCCTGGCTAATGAGTTCAATTATAGGGTAAAATGATGTGTATTCTCGCACTATCTAATTCTAATATTCTTTCCTTTCTAAGTAATATGACTAATTTTTTGTAATAAAGTCACGTGTAAGAGTATGATTAACTCTATAATATATCTTTATTCAATTAAAGAGAATTCATAGCTAAATAAAAGTATTATGTATAAAGTGGGACATATTTCATACTCATAAATACTTCTCTAGTTTTTTTTATTATCAATAAAGAGGATTACCACTGCATTGTGCACTACATATATTTACATTGACCCGTACCAATTTTGTGCAACTTGGCTAGCACCGGAAAGAAAGAAGAGTGTAGGATCTTCAACCATAAAAGGGTGTTTGATAGATGATATCGTTTTAGATTGGACTCAAATGCTGGGCTAGATTTTGCCAGTCCAAACACCACGGCGAGCATTTGAAGAGTTCAGTAAACTGTACATATTACTGATGAACTTGAAAGAGAACATAGAAATCAAACAAGTAAATAAAAGCCAGCTATCAAAATCGAACCGATGACCATTGCTTTACAAATGTGATTTACAAATGTGATGCTCTAACCTCTGAGCTAAGCTGGCTTGCATAATAGAAGTTTTACATCCAAAGTAATTTTAGAAATATATCTTAGATTTGATGAGCTACGCTAGGCTGTGTAGTTTCTCTCAAGTCAATGGTTTGAGGCCCATTCTGATTTGTAGATGAATCCAATAAGCAGCATGACGAGAAAAGTAACAAGTGAATGCCAACAACTCTGCAGGAAGTAATTTTGCAGCTCTAATTAAGTTTGACAATCATATCTCTCCCATATTAAACCCTCTGTTACATTGGTACCTGTTCAAGGTTCATCGCTCTACCTTTTCAAGGTTATCAGGCCCCTATGGCACCATTCTATTAGGGTTGGGAAAGACTAACAATTGGCTGGTCTTAGGGAGCTAGAAGCCAGCGAGTAAAGTATGGGGAATACATATATGCATGAGGACATGATGGTTGTCAAACATAAAGAGGAACTTATATTCAGAATTTAGCCGAGGCATATTCTTAAGCTCACCACAAAATAGGCTTTATAACCGACGTTGTTATCTTCCGTTCAACCTCTCTGCTCAGTTTACCAAGGGCCTAAAAATCTCTCACTCAGCCAATCTACTATGGAGTATATCTCAAATTTCACAAAGGAGATTTGTTTGATCATTCATCCCTCAAGAAGGTACCCATCCTGCTGCATGGTCCAAGATCAACTAGAGTAAGATGTCGTCCCTACAGCAAGAAGGGCAGGGTTATCTCTCGTGAACCCAACTGGTTAAGCAAGATTAGAGAGATTGAATGAAATCAACAAAGGGAATAGAGGAAAGGAAAAGTATCCTAAATTCTCCTATTTGCTTGGTTCATGTAGGTGAAAGGGAGATAAATCACCCGTCAACAGCTACCGCCTGTCGGCCACCAGTCAAAGCAGCTAATAAACAGTCAATAGTCGCCAATCTCTGTTTAGGGGCCATTGCCCACTGGTCAATGGTCGTCGGTCGAGAGAAAGGGAAACCCATTCCCTGTTAGATTCTGAAGAAAGAATACAGTGAAGAAAGAATGCAGAAAAACTCTTATTATTCTGTAGAGAAATCTGTACATATTTATAGAGAGGAATGAGAAAGGTTAATCTATCTGCAGAGAGATGCCTAGGGAGTAACTGCCTAGGGAATATACAAGGTCTGGACAGACACCAATTAATAACCCACTAATAATAGCACCCACTAATAATAGCACCCACTAATAATAATAATAGCACCTAATCCTGAAGAAGAACAACTATTAATTAATTACTGAGCAGAATACGAAGTAATAGCATCTGTCAACACTCCCCCTCAAGCTGAATGGTGAATATCATCCATTCCAAGCTTGGAAATTAGATGATGAAACTGAGTACTATGAAGTCCTTTTGTGAGCACATCCGCAACCTGTTTCTCTGAAGAGATATACGACAAATCAATCATTCCCTGCTCAAGTTTTTCTCGAATGAAGTGTCTGTCGATGTCAATGTGTTTGGTCTTGTCATGGTGGACTGGGTTCTTCGCAATTTTGATAGCTGACTGGTTATCACATCTTAATTTCATTGATCCTTCCCACTTCAGCTTCAGCTCATTCAAAATAATTTGACACCAGAGTAACTCACACAAACCATGTGCAAGAGATCGAAACTCAGACTCTGCTGAGGATCTAGCCACTACGCTTTGTTTCTTGCTTCTCCATATCACTAGATTTCCTGCCAAGAACACACAATATCCTGAAGTAGATCTTCTATCTGTCACGGATCCTGCATAGTTTGCGTCTGTGAAGGCTTCTAGAGTTAGGGCGTTGTCACGTTTGAATAGGATCCCTTTCCCTGGACAACCTTTAAGATAGTGCAGAATTCTGTAGGCTGCAGTGAGATGGGATTCCCTTGGATCATGCATGAACTGACTGATTACTGAAACTGGGTAAGCAATACCTGGTCTTGTATGGGATAAGTAGATCAGTTTCCCACACAGTCTTTGATACATTCCCTTATCCACAACAGGATCATCAAGGGCAGCTCCCATCTTATGATTAGGGTCAATGGGTGTTCGAGCTGGCTTGCATCCACTCTTACCTGTTTCTTTTAGCAGATCAATTATATATTTCTGCTGAGAAATAAATATTCCTTGGGATGAGCGAGCCACCTCAATTCCTAGAAAGTATTTCAGCTTGCCCAAAGTTTTAATTTCAAATTCTGCCTTCATTTTCCTTTCTAGTTGCTCTCTTTCCCCCATATCATCTCCTGTTACAATGATGTCATCCACACAAACTAGCAATATGGTTACCTTTCCTGAAGGAGAGTGCTTCAAAAACAAAGTGTGGTCTCCTTGGCTCTGTTTGTAACCTGCCTTCCTCATTACACTAGTAAATCTACCAAACCAGGCTCGAGGGGATTGTTTAAGACCATAAAGGGCCTTTTTTAACCTGCATACTTTGTTTGCTGATGGTGGAGTGAAGCCTGGTGGAATCTTCATGTATATTTCTTCTTGAAGGTCCCCATGGAGGAAAGCATTCTTAACATCAAACTGTGACAAACTCCAATCAAAGTGAGCAGCGAGAGAAAAGAATTCTCACAATATTCATTTTAGCAATAGGAGCAAATGTCTCAACATAATCTATACCATAGGCTTGAGTAAAACCTTTGGCCACAAGACGAGCCTTATATCTCTCCAAACTGCCATCAGCTTTATATTTGAGAGTATAGACCCACTTGCAGTCCACCACATTCTTTCCAGCAGGTTTATCCACAATTTCCCAAGTATGGTTTCTCTCTAGAGCAGCCATCTCTTCTTTCATGGCTTCCCTCCATTCTTTGTGTTGAAATGCTTCAGACACATGTTTGGGTATAGATAGTTCTTGGATCTTGCTGAGAAAAGTTTTGTGTGCAGGAGAAAGTTTGTGAGCGGAAGTGTATTTGGCTAATGGGTACAAAGGTCTTTTTGTGCATTCACGAGTCCCTTTTCTTAGGGCCACAGGTAGATGAATGTCTATATCAGAAGTGTTAGATGAAAGAGAAGGAGATGAGAGATTGCTTACCCTATTTTCTGATGTTGCATCTTCAGAACTTTTCTGCAGGGAGGTAACTTGGTCATGCTGCTGCTCAGGAAGGTGCTTCTTTCTGTGATACGTCAGAGGAAAGAAGAAGGGTGGCTGTGCAGTTTCAGCTGGTGTGTTAGTTGATTGAACATGTGGTAGAGGTGTATCTTCTGTGGGCAAGATCAAAGGTTGAAGTGGCTCAAAGGTTGGATGTGGTGTATGTTCAGTATCAGCTGAATGCGGTGTATGTTCAGTATCAGCAGAGTCACAAAAGAAAGGTTTTGACTCATCAAAGGTGACATCAATGGTGACAAAGATTTTTCTTGTGGTAGGATGATAGCATTTGTAGCCCTTTTGGGTTGTAGAGTAACCAAGAAAGATACACTTAATGGAGCGAGGATCAAGTTTCCCTCTTTGAGGGTTGTGGACATGAACAAAAGCAGTACTTCCAAAGACTTTGGGCTCAAGCCCATGTGTTGGACAGAAATGGGGATAAAAAGCTTTGAGAAGGGCTAGAGGACTTTTGTAGTTTATGACACGAGAAGGCAGCCTATTAATTAGAAAAGTGGCTGTCAAAACAGCTTCTCCCCAGAATTGTTTAGGTGTATTAGCCTGAAACAAAAGGGTGCGGGCAACTTCAAGGATGTGTCTGTTTTTCCTTTCAGCCACCCCATTCTGTTGGGGAGTGTAGACACAAGATGATTCATGAAAAATGCCTTGAGTTTGAAAGAAATGAGTTAAGGTGTGATTGAAATAATCCTTTGCATTATCAGTTCTGAATTTATGGATTTTTGTGTTGAACTGATTGTGAATCATATGGCAGAAAATGGGAATACAATCGCTGACTTCGAATTTGTTTTTTAAGAGGTAAACCCAAGTTGTTCTAGTGCAATCATCAATAAAGGTAAGAAACCATCTTGCACCAGAAATATTTGCAACCGGGGCAGGTCCCCAAATGTCACTATGAATAAGCTGAAATGGAGCAGTACTTGTATTACTTAAAGGAAAAGAGGCTCTAGTGTGTTTAGCTTTTGCACACACTTCACAAAGAAAATTAGTCACATTTTTTCCTTGAAACAGATCAGGATACATGAGTTTCAAAAGGGAAAAAGGAGGGTGCCCTCATCTATGGTGGAGCAGCCAGATGGTTTTTTCAGTGGTGGTAGAGGAGAAAATTTGGGTCTGGTTTGCTTTTGACTGATTTTCCTTTGTTTGCTCCAGAAAATACAATCCATTCCTTTCCTTAGCATGTCCAATCTTCCTCCCCGAGGTTAAGTCCTGTAGAACACAATCAGAAGGAGAGAAAATAGCATAGCAATTAAGATCCTTAGTGAGTTTTGAAATAGACATCAGATTGACTGATAAGCTAGGTGCATGTAAGGCTGATGTCAGGTTCAGGTTGTTTGAAATGTGGATGGATCCTTGTCCTGCAGCAACAGCTAGAGAACCATTGGCAGTTATGATTTGTTTTGTGGTGGGTAGATAGGTCTGAAAGAATTCTTTGGAAAAGGTCATGTGATCAGTGGCACCCGAATCAAGTATCCAATCTTTGGTTGGTGTTGTCTGAAACACTACAACAAAAAGAGAAAGAAGGATTACCTGAGAAGGCATGAGAAGACTGACTAGATGAGTTACCATTAGTGTTCCTTTCAAGAGTCTTCATGAAGGCTTTAAGTTTCTCTAGATCTGCAGCACTCAACTCAAGGTTTGTATTTCCCGCTTGCTTTGGAGATTCGGTCACAAGATGAGCTTGAGGGCGAGTCTGTTGCTTCATACTGTCCTTGAATGACGGTTTCCCATGTTTCTTCCAGCACCTTTCATGAGTGTGGCCAGATTTCTTGCAGTGAGAGCACCATCGATTATCCTTAGAGTCCTTCCACTTCTGACCAGAAGTCCCTGCAGCTCCAACAGCAAGGGCAGAAGCAAAACTTCCAGGGTTTTCTGTGCTTTTGATATCAAGCATGACTGATCTCCTCTTCTCTTCAGCCTTAACAATAGCAATAGTTTCCTCAAGGGTGTTCTTCTTTTGTCCAAAGATTTGGACTCTGACTTGATCATACTCGGGATTTAGACCTGCAAGGAAGACATAAATCCTCCCTTTTTCCACAAACTCCTTGACCTTTTGGGCATCTTCAGAGCACTTCATCACCAGAGGTTGAGACTGGTCTAGTTCCTGCCAGATATTCTGCAGGGTTGTGGCATACTCTTGAACAGACTGAGTATTTTGTTTAGTGTTGAAAGCTCGAACAATCAGCTCATAGATGGTTGCCTCATCATCCCTTTTTGAGTAGGATCTTTGAAGGAAATCCCACACCTCCTTAGCAGTCTCAAGAAAGATGCAGTTGGCACTTATTTTGGGATCCATGGCATCCCAAAGCCACAAGACTATCATGGAATCAGTTTCCTCCCATGTTGAGTACTTGGAATCAGTCTTCGAAGGAGGATCATCGATAAGATGGCTCAGTTTTCCTTTACCTTTGAGGTATTTTTTGATAACCTGAGTCCACAAAAGATAGTTCTGTCCAGTAAGCTTGTAGCAGGTCTGGACATTTTGAAATTCTCCTTTATGAGGGTTGGAAGAAGCGGGAGGTGTAACACTGCTGGTGGTGGAGTCAGTTGACATGATTTGGTGAAGGAAGAGCAAACGAGAGAAAGAGATTTAACAGCAATGAAGGCTGTTTTAAAAAAACTGATCAGCAATGAAGGCTGAATCGTTGAGAAAAAAAAAACAGCAATGAAGGCTGCTAAATTTTGTGAAGGAACTGGACAGCAATGGAGTGTAGTGGCTGAGATGATTAAGGGTTTAGAGCACTGCTGGCTCTGATACCATGAAGAAAGAATACAGTGAAGAAAGAATGCATAAAAACTCTCTTATTATTCTGTAGAGAAATCTGTACATATTTATAGAGAGGAATGAGAAAGGTTAATCTATCTGCAGAGAGATGCCTAGGGAGTAACTGCCTAGGGAATATACAAGGTCTGGACAGACATGTCTAGGAAATATACAAGGTCTGGACAGACACCAATTAATAACCCACTAATAATAGCACCCACTAATAATAGCACCCATTAATAATAATAATAGCACCTAATCCTGAAGAAGAACAACTATTAATTAATTACTGAGCAGAATACAAAGTAATAGCATCTGTCAACAGATTCCATAGAATCAAATTTGAGTAATTTAGGGTAATCTCATTCACTGAAAATGGGTCAAATTGGTTAAACTAGTAGAAAATCAAATTATTTCAATTGCTTTTCTTGATTTCCCCATGATAAATGTTGCCAGAGTGGACACTAGTGATGATTCCATCGGAGGCACCTATGCATTCACGCTAAATTGTTTACTTACAAGTTGTACATCCATCTAGTGCAGGAAGCTTGATTTTACTGTGTCTTGTGTATAATCTGGGTTTGGGAATATGGCGTGTTCTCTTAGTGAAACATATTAAGGTTAGCTCTACCTATGATTGAAGCAAGTAGTTTCCTTGTATAATATTTATCAGACTTTATTGAATATAATTCCTTTTCAAATTGCGACTTCTACATACTCCCTCCGTCCTGAATTGATCGTCTTGTTTACTATTTGGACATGTCGTTTGACTTTAATATTTAACATATAAGATAAAACAATTTTTAAAATTTAAGTTTTGCAAATGATTCCTTACATGATAAACTATATGTTACAAAATTTAGTTTTATGAAATTATTTTATCTTATATGCTTAATATTGAAGTGGAAAAATGTGCCAAAAAACAAACAAGACGGTCAATTCAGGATGGAGGGAGTATATGAAATTACATTCTGCATGCGATTTGCTTGGATCGGCTGGTGTCAAAATTTGACTCTTGTTAACATTTTGGGAAAATTACATGTCCCACCCATGACGTTTGACGCAATTACACACTCCACCCACGTGGTTTCACAAATTACTTTCCTCACCCATGTGGTTTTCCTCTTTTTACATCGAGCAACTTTTCTAATTTTTGTTCAATTCAAAAGATGCTTAAACGTTGTCCGAAATCAATGAAACTTTACATGGATGATGCTAAAGTGATATATTTTGATCTTATGCCAAATCTGAAGTTTTTTAAGCTTAAATGTGACCCGTGGGACCCAATGAAACATGTGACATGTTCATTGGGTCCCACATGTCACATTTAAGCTTAAAAAACTTTAGATTTCTCACTAAACCAAAATATAACACTTTAACATCGTCTATGTAAAATTTCATCAATTTTGAACAACGTTTAAGCATCTTTTGAATTGAACAAAAATTAGAAAAGTTGCTGAATATAAAAAGAGGGAAACCACATGGGTGGGGAAAGTAATTAGTGAAACTACGTGGGTGGAGTGTATAATTGCACCAAACGTTATGGGTGGGGCTTGTAATTTTCCCTAACATTTAAATATGTCTTGTTATAAAAGTAAACAAATTCAATTTCTTCCTATGAATATCTGTGTTCACTACAAAATGAGAATCTCAAGGTGAACTATTCTACTACAGCTCTGTTTTCATAGGCTTCTACTAGTCTGATGATTTAAGAAATGCTCTAAACTGAAAGTATTTATACAGAAAACTTTGGATTATTCTACTGCTTTTCATAGTAGTGTACTCATCATGAAAAAACATACTGTTTAAATTTAATTCTCTGGGTGTGTTTGTGGCCCCCCCTCTGTTAGCTGGAAACCTATCTTCGTGGAATTTACTTTCATCTTTTTCTTAGAATTGCTTTTACTTGTCTTCCAACATATTGTATGTTTGATCTTTTGTTCTCTCCTTTATGCAAGCAGAAGGCTAAAATTGGTGAAAAGGAAAAGAAGGCTTCTATAAACGAGGAAGAGAGTGATCATGATGACAGTGAACATTCAGATGCCAACGTCGAGTTTATGGAACAGGATGATGAAGACCAATCACCCATGGAAGAAAGCGACGAGGACAATAATTCACAAGAGGGACATAAATCCAAAGAAATTACAGCTAAGAGTTCTTCTAAGAATACTGAATCTAAAAGCGGGGAAAAATCTACAGATTCAAAGAAAGATGGTACGGGGAAGTCTTCCGATATCAAGCCAAATTTGATGAAAAAGGTATCCAGTTCGTACAAAAAGGCAGTTGCTGCATCTGAAGATCCACCCTTGCAGGGAAAGAGCCCTAGTAAAAAGAGTAAGATTGACACCAAGTCTACTGAACAATCAGGCAAGAAGCAGTTGGGAAAATCCTCATCAAATCCCAAGATTAAAGAAGGTGAATATCTCTATTCTCTCAGACCGATCATGTTGGTAGTTTCCCTTTGATTGACTTCCGTTGGCTACTAATTATGCAACCATCTTTGGGAATTTCTCCATTTTTGTGTAGTTGGCTTCCCTAACAATCAATCTTATAGCCTTTGTAAACTTGCTTCTTTCACACTTTTGTTCATTCTTATTGGAAATTTTAATAATGCACTGGAATTTATAAACTGAATATCAGAGGGGGCAGTCCTGAAGAGTATTTTCCTTTTTATAGGGGGAGGTACAACAAGCAAAAATGCCAAGAAAGGGCCCACCAAAGAAGAACTTTACGCTGTTGTGGTGCAGATTTTAAAAGAAGCGGATTTTGATACTGTGAGTCGCTTATGCTTTGTGCTGCTGCATTTAAAGAAAGTTGATCTTTTCTTGCGTTAATATAATTTTGTTCTTGAAATGCAGGCTACGTTATCTGATATTTTGCGGCAACTTGGTATGAGACTTACAAACTTGTAGAAATACATGATATTTTGATTCCTGTTTTATGCTCTGACCTACTTTTGCATTTTGTATTATGTAATCTTAGTGTAACCTTCCATCTTATCACTTCTGTTCTTGGAGTTACTTTCTGTAAGGATTTTCTTTCTGTAACTATTTTCTTTCACACCTCTGATCCGATCATTTGTTTTTGCCTGCAAGGCCAAATCTAGTTAACTGATTTCTCTAGATCATGGTAGTAAGTCATCGTTTCATTTTGCTTTGTCTCTTCCTCTTCTATGTTCTCCAGAATCCAGATGGTAGGGAGCCCATTATAGTGGTGTTTAGTTATCCCTTCCAAGAACTGCCGGAATGGTTACAACTAGATTTCATGTGTAGAAATTGATTGCCAGAGCATCTGCACTCTTTAAATTTCATGGTTCATGTCTGTTATATGCCTGCCTCACTTGGGGACTTGTTTCTTTGCATGACAACTTATCCTAGGTACGCACTTCAAGTTGGACCTTATGCATAGAAAGGCTGAGGTGAAGGAAATAATTACAGAGGCTATAAATAATATGTCGGATGCTGAAGATGAAGAGGAAGATGCGAGCGACGATGCAGAGGAGACAGGTGATGACAAGGATGATGCTTAGTATCAGGGAAGTAGCGCATGGTTCGACACCAGTATAATGTTTTATCAAGTACTTGTATTATCAAAGCAGAGTTAGCTAGTCCTTAGGAGCTTTTATCACTAGAGTAATCTTATCACAATGTCCTGGGAATGGGCTCGTCCTTGGACCTAAAGTTTGTAGCCACACTTACCACAAGATTAGCATCTTTAGTAATATTTTAAAATGTAATACTATCAAAGCAAGTAGCAGTTTGAAAGTCTTAATTGTGGAATATAAAGTTGAGCATTAGATTCATTTGTATTACCAATAATTAACATCAGACTGAAATTTGTTTTCATTAGCTTACATTCTGTCTGAACATCAATCCTATGAAAACATCCAGAAATAAGGTTTGCTGGATTACTTCAACTGTCGGTTCTTCTTGCTTGATGGGATAGACATTAACACTGATATTGCCACAAAGTTTCTCTTAATTGCTTTTGCTCTACTTTTCGGCTGCCTTTCCGCCCTAATTGCAAGGTTTGCTATTCATCTTTTTTGAAGCTTGGTGGTGTTGTCGTTTGCAGTTTGCACAGGTCGGTTTAAAATTAAAAAAACAAGGTATGTTTGGACGTTGAACTACGGAAGAAAATGTTTGCCACTTTTTTGAAGCTGGTCCTGCTGTCGTTTTCGCACGTGGAACAACGGTATAAAATAGTTGGGCATGTGTAATTGAATAAATTTCTTGTAGTCAGTTTTTATCTTTTTAGTTTATAAAATTTTATTGTAAGTGAACCTAAAAACGGGCTAACTCAAGTTACACAAGACTCTAACTCAATATATGTATAAACCAGAAATGAGATTCATTTGCATTAAATAAACCAATCATTTACAAGGGATCCGAAATACCAACGCAAATACATGATAAGACTTATGCATGAAGGCTACAAGGTACTGAAAATATCCATAGTCAAGTACAAAAGGAAATAAAGAAAGAAATATCTTTGTATCTTAGCCCAACACCAAACTGATCAATCTGCAATGTTAATGTAATTGTGGAAAGGGGTGAGCAACCACCGCTCAGTAGATAACAACCATCATCAATGAGGTCGCTCAAAACATTGAAATCAGAAGACAGAAAAGTAAACATAATGCATTTCATAAACAAAGGAAAAAGAGAGAAGTTTCACCAATCAAAACAGAGCTTGATAGTTACAAATTAGACCACAAATGAGAAGGTTCACAAAGCAGAATGGGACGCTAGTACCAAACACACATATACACAGAAAGGGTCGAAGACCCATGGATCACAAGATCCCTCGACAACGCAGAAATGGTCCGAAGACCAAAGGGCTCGTCGATCCCCAGAAAAGAAGCGGGAATGACCCGTACACATAACAAAAATGATGTCTATGTAGCATGCTACGGGATAGCCTGACCCGGCCATCCACGACTCAGAAGTAAAGTAACTAGGTCCCAAAACAAAAATCCACATTTCTGAATTTATATGTGTTTAAAAACGCCCAAAACGTGGATGAATAACTTATACAGACTTAGGGGAATACAACCCGCAAACGGAAATCAAAACGGAGCCAAAACAAGGAAATTTGGCAAAAACAGTGCCCTATTGTGTAAAATCAAACATATAGACGTCCAACAGCGCCCTCTCCGGACTTACATGTCCGGACGCAAGGTCGGACGCGGCAAAAACAGAAGCAAATCGCAGTGACAATAACAGAAACCACAAAAACAATTTGCTCAATTTGAGCAATTTAGAACACCATCAAATGCAGAATGTTTGTAAATCTACCACGGGTTTTAGCATCCTTAAACACACACAAAACAATGTACAAATCAATTCGCAAACACACGATTCACAAGTCTCAAATAATGAGAACTTTCAACACTCCCCATGGGTGAACAACATCACCGAATCAGATCAGTACCTATCAATAGCAGCACAGAAGAATCCACAATCCGAATTTGAAGCAACGCTCAACAACCTGCAGAAGCACACAATAACAATTAGCCACTGAACACACAATTGTAGAATTCTAAAAACAAAAAAGAGAGAACCACTACTATTCTGAAACCGACAACCCAAACCACAAATCGAACCTGAAATATGATGACGAAGCGTACAACAGAGGAGGGGGCCAACAATCGCACAATCCAGAGTAGCAAAACCCAACAAAGTGAGTGAAGAAAACTAGAGGAAGAAGAGAAGGAACTCACGCTATGAAGAATGACGTAACTAATAAGACCCAGGAATTGACTAAGCCCAACAATACAAGCCCATGTAATAACTCAGTAAAGGATCCATAGTTTATTACAATGTGCAGTCCATTATTATAATGTAAAACCCTACTATATAAAGCAATGTACAGTGGCCGTCACTAAGATCAATATACAAGATATTCCTTTCTATTCTCGATCTCTGCCTTCTTTTATGGTAATCAGAGCCTTCAGGCATTTTTCAGCACTAAGCTGAGCCGTATTCTTCCTTTGCTTCCATGGAAACTCCTCCTGGTGGAATCCTCACTGGCGGCACCCCCACAATCCCTGCGGTCAATAGCAGCACCTCAGGTTCACAGAGTAATTCAACTTCTGTCTCTATGCCCTCCCTCGTTTCCCCTCTCTCAAATTTCATCAAACTCACTAATGAGAATTACCCCACCTGGCGTAAACAAATTGAGCCATACCTGCGTGGACATGGCTTATTCGGCTGGATAGATGGATCCAAGCCCCGCCCTGCTGCAACAATCAATGATCAGCCAAACCCCGAGGTTATTACCTGGCAACAATATGATCAAATGGTAATGTCAGTCATTAACACATCCTTATCTGAATCTATTATTGGATATGTGATAGACTGTGACACTGCTGCTACTACATGGAATGTGTTGAAAGATATGTTCTCAACTCAATCTGCTGCTAGAGCTCTACAAGTTAGAGTTCAATTGGGAAATACCCGTAAGGGTAGTGATTATGTAACAGATTATTTTAAGAAAATGAAGGCTATGGCTAGCTCTCTTTCTGCTGCTGGTGAGCCACTTTCAGACTCCCAGCTGTGTTCTTATATTATTTCTGGCTTGGGACCAAATATGAATCTGTTCAGGCCACCTTAACTATGCGTCCTGATCCCTTAACCTCACAACAATTATTCAGTGCCCTGTTAAACCATGAGTCACTCCAAGCTACAAACAACCCCACACTACAGCTTTCTGCAAATTCTACCACTACCAAGTCCCAGTATCAATCCAAAACAACCCAGAAAAACAACAGAAACAACTCAAGAGGGAGAGGTTATTCCAGGGGTGGTGGCTCTCAACGTCAGCCTCAGACTACCTTCACTGGTAAACCAGATACTCGACCTCAGTGTCAAGTATGCAATAAAATGGGACAAACTGCTGCTGTGTGCTACCACAGGTTCAACCATGCCTATCAGCCTAATCCCCCTCGCACCTTTGGCGCTAACTACACCTCTACTAGTGCTCCTGACCTCAACTGGTACCTAGACACCGCAGCCACAGACAATTTCACTAATCAGATGGGAAATTTAAATTTGGACAGTCAATCCTATTCTGGTACAGATGAGGTGCTCTTGGGAAATGGTAATTCTCTTCATATTAATCACAGGATCAGGCAGTTTTAAGCATGCTGATTCCAAATTTATTATGTCTCATATCTATTACACTCTAGAACTGACAAAAAATCTTCTCTCAGTTCATCTTTTTGCCCTTGAGAATGATGTTATATTTGAGTTTCATCCTTATTTTTTCTATATCAAGGACAAGCACAAGGGGAAGGTGCTAGCCAGAGGAGGGCTTAAAGATGGGATTTACCACTTACAACTACAACAGGATCATACTCCTACTTCAGTCCCTCAGATTAATGTCAGTTGCAAGGCTACACCAGATGTTTGGCATCTAAGGATGGGTCATCCCTCACCTAGGGTGACTCAACTTACTATAAATAAGTTTGGTCTACCATGTAGTAAATCTACTTTTAATCTAGCAAACTGTGAAGGATGTTTTAAAGGGAAAATGCATTCCCTTCCTCACTTACAGAGACAAACTTCTTATTCTAGACCTTTTGAACTTGTGTTTGTTGATGTTTGGGGACCTGCCCCTGTTTTGACCCTTAATGGTGGGAAATATTATCTCTCTATTGTTGATGCTTACTCTAAGTTCACTTGGATTTATATTATTCCTCTCAATTGTTTATAGAATTTATGGCCTATGTTGAAACACAATTTAAGGCTAAAATTCAGGCTGTCCAGAGTGATGGTGGTGGGGAGTTTCAGTCTCTCACCAAGCTACTGAAGGAAAAGGGTATTGTTCATAGACTAACCTGTCCCTACTCTCATGCTCAGAATGGGACAGTGGAGACCAGACATCGCAGAGTTGTTGACAAGGGACTGGCCCTGTTAGCTCATGCTCAGCTACCTTATCAGTTTTGGGGTAATGCCTTCACCACTGTTGTCTATTTGATCAACAGAACTCCCTCTACTCCCCTAAATCTCAAGTCTCCTTTTGAGGTTTTATTTGGTACTGCTCCTGATTATACTCTTCTAAAGGTGTTTGGATGCAGCTGCTGGCCTAATCTTAGGCCAATCAACAGGCATAAATTCAGTTTCAGGTCTACACACTGTGTTTTCTTGGGGTATGGGCCAAATACTACTGGGTATATGTGTTTTGATCCTCTCACAAATAAAATCTATCTTTCCCGGGATGTGCTGTTCACTGAAACTCTGTTTCCTTATCCCACACTCAAGCCCTCTTCGCCCACACCCTCTGATGATACCACTCTAATCCTCACAGCTACATCACCACCATTACTCCCAACACCCTCTACTAGACCTAACCCTTCCTCACCCACTACTTCAGCTCCTCATACACCACCCTCATCACCTTCCCCCTCTCCTGCTTCTATCACCAGTTCTACCACTCACTCCTCTACCTCATCACCATCATTAAGTCCATCCTCCACCCCTGACCCCAGTACTCAGACCTCACCAACTGGCCAGGATCACTCACCTACTCCATCCCCTCATGCTAACCAACACCCCATGGTTACCCGAGGTAAAGCCCACATCAGCAAACCTTTGATAAGGCAGGATGGCACAATTCCCTGGCCAACCCTTCACACCACCTCTACCTCCACACTACCCCACATTCCAGATGAACCCACCTTCAAACAAGCCCTACTCTTTCCAGAATGGCAACAAGCCATGCTAAGAGAATTTCAAGCCCTACTGGACACTCACACATGGGACCTGGTTCCTAGGCCACTGTTGGGCAAAATACATACATAGTAATTAAACCTAGCCAAAATGGGCAAGTGCACCCAATTCATTGCAGTAAAACAAGTGTCGTATCCACAAGGAAATTGGTTTCTAAATCCCGAGCTTCGGTATAATAGTTAAGTGCGAATAAACAGTAAAATGGGGGTTTAGCCAGAGGCAAGCTTGGTTGTTTGTTAATTGAAATGCAACAAAAACAGTAAAATGTTTGTGTATGGAATGGAAGGGGAGAGTACCCTAGGATAGTGGGAATCACCCAATTCACTCAAAGAACTTCAAAACCATAACTCATCATCTCAGTGCCTGTTAGAGTTTAGCTCATGGATCCCCAAATCATGGGAAATCCAATTCTTACCCAAATAATCAAACCCCTTAATTAAAGGAGGTTCAAGTCATCAAATAGCAATAAGCAAGCACTCTTAATTAACAACCCTAAGCATTTACTCCCAAAATCAAGAAAGCAAAAGTTAGGGTTTACTCCCTTCTAGGTCTAGTTCCAAACTCAAGCTCAAATATTGAATGAAACCACCATAAATGCAATAAGGGATCAGTTTAGTGCATTAATTGATTTTAAAGGGAATAACAAGAGTAATTAATGAGTTAGTTTTCTAGCATTCATGAGCAAAATGGATTCAAACCCCTCATCCTAGGATACAATGGGACTACTCAGACATAGCTAGAGGAAAGAGCAAAGAAAAGGAAGAATTAGCCATTAGAGGAGCTTCCAAGCTTCAATGGAGGTAGAAATTTTCACTTCCTTCGTCCTCCTTTCTTCTCTTCTCTTCTCCTCTTCTTTTCTCTTCTATTTTCGCCTCTCTCTCGTCTGTTTAGGGTTGGAGTCGGGTGTATTTGATAATGGGGAAGGAAGCCCCAAAATGTAGTCTTTTAACAACAATTTCTGGGCAAAAATTCCCGTCCGACCGACCTTGCAAGTCCGGTCGCAAGGTCGGTCGGACTCTTTTTAAGCGGAAACACGTGACAGGATTAAAGCTCGACCGACCTTGCAAGTCCGGTCGCAAGGTCGGTCGATTCCAGTGAGTTCTGGGACGGCTTGAACAGAGCCGGACCGACCTTGCAAGTTCGGTCGCAAGGTCGGTCGGCCCCAGAATGTCATTTTCCTTGTGCCGGAATTCTCCCGATGCTTCACGTTGGCTAGGCATCCTTCCCGAGGAGCTCGAACATTGATGCTTTCTCATATAAAGCTCTCAGAATGTACTCCAATGAGTATTTACCTATTTGAACAAGCCAAAAGTATAAGATCACTAATAAACACACAAATACTCCATAAAGTGGTGAAATAAGTCATGCGGCAAATAAAATGACGACCAATAAAGACCTTGAGAGAGCACTATTTCACCACTTATCAGCCACCCAAGACAAACATTCTAGGTGTGAAATGGGTTCTTAAGTCAAAAAGAAAGGCTGATGGGAGTCTTGAAAGGCGCAAGGCCAAGTTGGTGGCTAGGGGGTTTACTCAAACTGAGGGGATTGACTATTCTGAAACCTTCAGTCCAGTGGTGAAACCCACCACTGTTAGGGTTATTCTCACTCTTGCTACCACTCATTCCTGGCCCATACATCAATTAGATATCCAAAATGCTTTTTTGCAAGGGGATTTATAGGAAGTGGTTTACATGGCCCAGCCACCTGGCTTTCTCCATCCCCAATTCCCAGACTACGTTTGTCAGTTAAAAAAATCTATCTATGGGCTAAAGCAGGCCCCTAGAGCTTGGTTTTCAAAACTCAGTGATACTTTGGTGGAGATGGGGTTCAGAGATTCTAAAGCCGATGCCTCCTTATTCATATATCAGCATGACAGTGACATTTTATTTGCACTAGTCTATGTGGAAGATATAATATTCACTGGGAATTCTAAGACTGTTCTTAACCAATTTGTTACTGCCCTATCTAGAGTGTTTTCAGTCAAGGACCTTGGGCCACTTCACTATTTTCTGGGTGTACAGGTTGAACGCACAGCAGCTGGACTTTACCTATCTCAGGAAAGGTATATTCAAGATATTGTGGCTCGCGCATCCCTCACCAAATCTCGCGCAGTCACCACACCTATGGCTACGACTTCTTCTCTCTCTGAGACCACAAGTCCTGATTTCCCAAACATTACCCTATTTCGTAGCCTAATTGGAGGACTTCAGTATATCACCCTAACTAGACCAGATCTAACCTATTCTGTAAATAGGCTATGCCAAAACATGCACAAACCCACTGAAATGCACTGGAAAGCACTAAAAAGGTTGATTCGTTACCTGAACTCCACCTCGTCGCTCCGCTTTCACATCTCTGCAAGATCCAATCTTCAACTATCAGCGTTTGCAGATGCGGACTGGGGCGGGACACAGGGTGATTGTCGATCTACAACCGGCTATTGTGTCTTTCTGGGTAAAAATCTGGTCGCTTGGCAGTCGAAGAAGCAGCCGACGATCTCCAGGTCCACAACCGAAGCTGAGTATCGTTCCTTAGCTCACGCCACCTGTGAGCTTATCTGGGTTCAGCAGCTTCTATCGGACCTTGGTGTTCATCTTCGCTCCCCTCCCATTCTGTGGTGCGATAATTTGGGTGCTACATATCTAGCGGCTAACCCAGTTCTTCACTCCCGTATTAAGCCTGTAGCCCTAGACTTTCATTTTGTCAGAGAAAGGGTTGCAAACAAGGCTTTACTCATTCAGTTCATACATACCGTTGACCAAACAACATATATACTCACAAAGCCTCTGTCGGGTGCCAGATTCAGTCAAAATCGGTCCAAACTGCAACTTGTACTGCTTGGACCGCGGGAGGATAATAAGGCCCAGGAATTGACTAAGCCCAACAATACAAGCCCATGTAATAACTCAGTAAAGGATCCATAGTTTATTACAATGTACAGTCCATTATTATAATGTAAAACCCTACTATATAAAGCAATGTACAATGGCCGTCACTAAGATCAATATACGAGATATTCCTTTCTATTCTCGATCTCTGCGTTCTTTTAGTAACTGGCGTTGGAAAAATTGAATGTGAAAGAAAGAAAAGGAATTCCTAATTCCTTAATAAATAAATAAATCTTATGACCTTAATTAGAGAAGGAAAGGACTTCCTTGCTCCCATCTTCTCCTCTAATCCCCAACGTGTCCTTTGACATAACCTAACTTAACATAAGAAATGTAATCTGACTTAGAGAAATATTTCCGGGTTATAACATTTATAGTGTTATAAATAATAGAATATTTGTTCATAATAATTTAAGAAAAAATCAATCATTGAAATGTCCTTAAAAGAATTCTTTCCTATCAGTATATATTAAAAGATACATTTTAAAGTTAAATAAAATATATGTTTTTTATTTATGTATTCATTTTTTATCATTAAACATTTTATTTTATACAATTTAAAAAAGAGAAAATTTCACTTGATATCCTATATGATCAAATTTCATCAAATGTCCATACTTTTTGCGACTAACTATAAATTACATTCATACTTTTTTTATTAGAAAATAATTTTTGGTTCAAATTCTAACATTATAAATTTCCCATTATACGGTTTTTATTCCTCAGAGCAAGTATGCTAATTAAAAAAATTTCAAAAAATAAAAAACTAAACAAAACATACAAAATATCATAAAAACATAAGATAATGATGACACATAACTAAATGGGTGATGGATGAAAAAAATCATCATTCATATCTGACCTAATCCATTACCCATTTCATTCGTCACACATTTGTTTATATGAATCGACTGGATAGGTGTAGCGGAAACCCAATAGATATTACCACCTTTAGTTGTAAGTTAGGTCGAAAGATGAAGTTTGGTAACTTTAAGGTTTTTGTCTGATGTTGCCTTGGACAGAGGTGGACCTAGAGACTGAAAGTTGTGGGAAAACCCCAATGAGGAGTACCAAATCAATGTGAGTAGAATTACAACTTGTAGTCTATCATACAAGATCGTAAAATTACATGCGATAGACATCAAAAACCAAAGAACCCAAAGGAGACTAAAGTGTAAGTAATATTGCCAAATTATAAAATGGAACAGTTTCATCTCTTCTCCGTCATGTACCTGAAGAACTGGTTTAATCATCTCTGCACTTCTTCGTAGTCCCCATATTTGTAAGTCGGTTGACAAAGATATCAGGCAACCACGGGTGTGCATAATTATACTCATGTCAACAAACTTCAAGATATCAGGTTCAACAGGTTGCTGGATGATTGAAAATTCCTTAACACATTGAGATGTGTGATTCAGAACCTTGCTTTTTAGTCCATTCCCAAACGCCTAGTTTTATTGAGTCTAGACATTTCCTCGAATCAGCCCGAGCTTCTTCAAAAATTACTTGGTTTATGATTTTCCATAAATTCCAAACAACAAAGAGCATTATGGAAATCTATATTCGCTGAGTGGTTTTCTTCATACGGGTACCCACCCACATACGGAAAAAAGATACGATTGATTATGGGAGAGTGAGAGTAATACCCCACTAGTTCATCAGATTAGTCGATATTCCTCTTGAAAAGTTGCAATGAAGGAAGAGGTGGATAGTAGTTTCAACTGGTGTGGGGCAAAGAGAATGTTCTAGTTGAGCCAAAGTGATAACATTCAGTGGCGGAGCCACACATGTTATTAGGGGGGCTTGGCCCCCCCAACCTTTTGAGAAAATTTTGAAAGTATATATGTTAGATTACTCATGTGAATGACAATAAATAGTGACATTTTAGATAATCAAATACAATTATCATGCAAAGTAAATGTATTAGACCGTCATTAATGGTAACTACTAAATCATATTTTATGTTGTTTCTAATCTAATCACTGCCAATCAAATACCACCTTACTAAGTGTAAATCCTTAATTTTTGGTTTCTTCTAATTACCTTACAAGTAGTTTATTTAAGGACTTTTATATCAATTGTTGATTTCATTTATCAAATTCTTTTTGGGCTATCTCCTTGATGATTGTATTTCTGATTGTTTTAAATACAATTTTTTACCGTATATTAATAAATTATACAAAATTAGGCCATGTGGCCTAATAGAACTTCTTTTGTATCTTATTTTCATTGTTTCCACTTGACTCCTTGATAATTTGATAATTACCATAAATGCTTGTTTACTAATTTCAAAAAAAATATTGAATTTCTTATCAATTAGAGAGTCACTCTAAGTATATGCTATTTTAGGGTGTTTATTACTCTCTTTCTATCCTCAATAGTTAGGTCTTTTCATTATTTTGAAAATGATTGAAATACCCCTAAGTTATTAATTTAGGGGATTTCTTTTATTAAACCATAAACAATACTATTAATTATCAAATTATTGTATGGAATTATGAATAATAAATTATTATATTATTATATGGAATTATGAAAATTAAATTAGGGGATTTCTTATATTTAATCCTAAAGAATATTTTTAAATATTAGATTACTATATATTATTATATAGTATTATGATTTAATAATAAGATTTAAGTCAATAAATCTTGGAAATTTCTAAACACTCCAAGTATATTATAAAGATTTTAGAAATAGTTGGAACATTAATTTGAATCATAAAAGTCAATATAAAATCATGGAAACCATAAAGCTTCTTAAGCCTTGCTAGGGTTGAATTTTTAAGAATGGTCAAATTAGCCCATGACACCTATACCAATAAAAAGGTTATGGAAAACCAAGAAGATTGATAAAAAAACGTCAAAAACGGATCATCCTAGCCAAAGTTATGATAAAATGAAGTTTAGAGCCAAAATTTTGGAAAAAAATGCTGATGTGGCATGGTTGCTGACTCACCAGCGCGCCTCGGGAAGCGTGCCACGTCAACCTCGACGGATTCCCCAGAAATTCGGCTAAGTGCTCTCAGCCTTCACCTGATCATTGCCCTATGTTGCGACTTCAATATCTCTACCGTCCCTTGATATTTTTGAACACCATTTTCTTCATTCTCTTCTCCTTAAACTCCTCTTTCCAACCATAGCTCACACTTAACCTAACTCTTTCTACATCCACCGCAAATTTGATCTGAAGTTGCCTCCCCGAACACTTTCAACCCAGATTTCCAGAAAACGTGATCGAAAGGTAATTTCGTCTCATCATAACTTCTTCGTCTCTCATCCAAAATTCGAGTTCTTTAGCTTGTTGTGTAGCTCTCTAATCCCTCTAAAACTCTTATGTTTACAACAAGGCTAATTCCCAATCGTGTGCAAGAACGAAGCGTCTAAAGTTTCCGTTTTATCACGCACATAAAATCATAGAGGAAACGCAGGTATAAACTCGTAACTTTAGGTTTAGATTTCTTTCTGCATATTGCGAATTAGAGTAAGATGTTGTTATCAATCTGTAGATCTACATCTCTTCTTTCGATTAAGCCCACACACATACTCTGACTCGATTTGTACTGAAATTTATAGAGCTTCAAAGTCGGCTACCCGAACACCCTGGAAGTTCGAATTTTCCGAGAAAACCGGATTGGATTCTCCTCGTTAACGCAATTCTGGTGAGTTTCTGATCAAATTGTTCCATTGTTGCCATTCGAAATTTCATTACGGGTCAAACCCATGTTTCAATTTCATCCATTACGTGTTATACTAGGCGAATTTGCCAAATCGAGATTCGAACTAAACTAAGAACCCTAACTTCGAATCCAGAATCAAAAACCGTCAATTCTGCATGTTAGCTAGCGAAATTGGTACCATTAGAACCGCAATTAAATTTCGAACTCAATGGAACAAGAAGCAACGAATTTGGTTCTTTGAGCTGAGAGAAATCATCGAATTCGTACTCGGGTTTTGGTTTGGGTTTGCTGATGAACTCGCGAGTCTCGGGCCGTCCGATCGTAGGTTATAGAAACAGACGGCCGAGATTAAAACGTGGGAAGATTAAGTTGTTTTAAGTTTTATTAATTCCATAATAAAACCCTAACTTGTTGAATTTATTTAATGCCCTTCCCGAATGTATTTTGACACGAAATTTTAACCATAGATTCCTTATAAAATTTAGTTTATTTTGATGTAAATTAATATCGGTTTTGAATTTTTAAACGTAAGTTATAATTTTTGTAAATTTTGAGTATTATGAAATTATTTAGATAATTTAAAAAGATATTTTTATGAAATAAAATTTTTATAATATGTCTAAAATACCCTAGTTAATATATATTAAATTTGGGAATTTTTAGACAAGAGGAAATAGGTCTAAAAATTGCAATTCTGAATTTTTCCTAAGATATATTATAATATATGGTTTTTAATGTAACCAAAAATTAAAGTATAGTTGATTAAAGAACCTTATATGTTGGGGAAAATATAATAAGACTAAACTAACACTTAATACAGAGTGCTAATGAATATTTTTGGTTGTAAACTTTTCAGTGACAAAAAAAATTATATTTATATATATAAATATATATAAAAAATAAAATAATAACTTAGGTTAAAACATGGAGTTAAATTAATCTACACTTATATTAATTAAATTCTATAGAAGCTAATATTCTAAAATGAAACAAAAGAAATACTTTGTAAAACATACATTGAATGCAGATATATGTAGAAGTTAATAGAAATAGTTTAAATACAATAAGCTATATAAAGGATGACTTAAATAAATTCTAATACATGTACATGCATATATATATATATATATATAATATATATATATTAAAAATAAATACAGGAAATACATACCTCATGGAAAATGTAATAAGAGGGGAAATATTCGAGTAAACCTAGTTCGTACACAACAATTAAAACATTAAATGTTAATGTGACATATAGGTGGACTATTAGGAGAAATATAGATCCTAAACCTTAATCATGTATTAAAGTAAAATTTGTCCACTATAACTTAAGAGCTTAATTAAGTTAACCCTATGACTAAGAGTGGGTGATTGGAATAAAATTAAATGTACCCTCAAGACATACAAATTAAATGGTGTAAATGGTCAAGTCAAATCTAGAATTAAATCGAGGTTGCACGTTCGAAACCTCACAAGCTCTTTTTAGGAAGTTTCATCAACTAACGAAAAGGTAATGTGGGCTTGGGCTATCCTACTAGGCCCAAGTCCATGAACTCCAAAAGCCCACTTAAACAATTCAACGAGAGTTTAGGGCCACTCTCGGGATAAATCCTAAATCATTCCAGATTAAATGAAATGGGCCTAACAAAAAGAATTAATTAACAAAATCTAGCCCAAATCTTTGTGAGAGAATAATGGTAAACCTGGAACTATAAATTAGTAAGACTAGAAGATGTTTAGTTTATAAGTCCCTTAACTGATCAATACTTGGAACACCTTAATTATAAGTTATTAGTGGGGGATCACTCATTCGAGTTAGTTACTGCTTCTTCACATACCAGGTACAATTTCTCGTACTCAGATACTTTTGCTAACAAACTTTATGGAATGTTTTGAGAAACGCTAACTGAGCTTAAAGGAATTTCAAAGGAGACTGTTTGCGTGACTAACTCAGCTTGATGTGACTGACTGAGCCTAGAATGTGAAACTTACATGGTTATTGGTTCCTCCTCCTATCTAGTTGTTTCACTAGATATTAACTGCTTAGGGTTTACGCTTCTACACTCTGTAGGACTGAGTGTTTTGGTATTGCTCTGGTGCAGTTGATGATCTAGTGGGGTAACTGGGAATATAGGAAAATATCTGGTATTGGTAAATTCTTCCTTTGGACTATGGGTATTGTTTCATCCATGAGTTGAGTTTGATCAGCTTTATTGGGAATTGATTCTTTCTATTAGATATTAATTGCTGAGGGTTTACGCCTCTGCACTCTGTAGGACTGAGTGTTTTGGTATTGCCCTTGTGCAGTTAGTAATCTAGTGGGAATATGGGAAAATGTCAATCTTGGTACTGAGTATGGATTCTTTATATTAAGTGGTGCACACACTTTTCTTTCTGCTATACCTCGTCCATATGGACAACTGTCAGCGAAGGTCTGTTTACCTCATCCTTGTGACAACTGACTGGCGGTGGGGGCCATCTCTCCCAATGGGTTTTATTCCACTCTTGAGTTATGGGTTCTTGGATCTCTTCTTTCATTCCTAGTCCTGGTGACTACTTGGGTCTTCCTACTTCTAACTGGAACTGAATCTAACACAAGCAATTGATGTTCACTAACTTATGGTGTGATTTCTTTTAATTGACTAACTTTAACTTTCTGTTAATTATCTCTTTCCGCAACTTGTTATCTTGACTTGGTGATTTTAAAGTGCCTTGTTCCCCTGTGTTGTTTTAAGTGTTTGTCTTCAAGTTACTATTTGTTAAAGATTTATATTATAAGTTTGTTTTAGAAGATCGTACCAGTTCCATTCCAGGGAACTGACTACCCCTCACGGGGTGGGCTGCTTGGTTTCATCTTGCAGGTACGAGTTGATATACAGGTGGCCACGAAGAGAATGAGTGATTGGGATGAGATTAGGTTTTGTGGAGAGTTAATGTATTTGTTACTATTATGTTATGTAAGTTTTCTCGAGTTTCAGACCGTAGCTTTTTGTAATTTCATAAGTTGTAATTGGTGAGGTTTGGTGCCGGGTGTTTGGAACCCGATGATCTGTAAACGCTATAGTATTTTATTTTCCGGCATTTTTGTTTAATAGGGGCGTTACAATGATAGATGTTTCAGCATGTTTAAATCCTATAATTCCCATCTCTACCCCTTGTCTTTTCTATCACATTCTACTTTTTAATATATTTCAATTTATAATGCAAAAAGTAAGAGAGAAATTGTCTACAACTAAAAAAAATCTATATTTAAAACAGGATGAAGAATTTTCTTAGATTAGTGTATATTTTTTAAAGACTTGCTAAGTTATTGGTACCATCATTTCATGGTTTACTTCGTTGTTCTTGTTTGATATTTATATATAATAATGATTTTTTTATTTCTTAATATACTATTCCTTTTATATGATACTGAATATCTTAGACAGTTTACATATTTACATTTAAATCAAAATGCATATTTAAATAACTGAACATTTGTTACATACCATTAATATATATAGCTAAAAATAATGTTTGTTAATATATTTTGGCCCCCTGACAATTAATTTTTTTGATAAGTTGGGCATTTCGCCGATTTTATAATAAATGGCCTGGTATACCAGGTGGATGGGGTTAGTGTGGGCCTCGTTAAAACCTCGTCTAAGCAAAACCAAGGGAAAAAAGCTTAGGGAGGAAAAGAGTACCCACCCCCATCCTATAATACAACCCACATCTTACCATTCGGCTTACACATAACTACCGTCCATGATCTTACAAAACGCTACTGAGGATGTCATACCTTTCTATTCCTACCCTTGCAAATAATCTACGAGGCTACCCATTCCTTAAAACTTGGATTTAACCCTACTCTTACCTCTACTCGTAGCCTTCTGTACACGTGAAAATTTGCTAAACCCTAACAAACAATTAATTCCTGGATCCGCCCCTGATAACATTGAACAACAACAGTTTGTCCTTTGTGTTCAGTTTTCCATTAGGTTAAACCAACAAAGTAATTCAACACTTGAAGGGGAATTATTTGACCAAAACCCTTGTGCCAAGTGGTCTTGTTGGAAGGTTTACAAGTTTGACAAATTCGTAGAAGCTTTTTGTAGACAAAATTCCATCCTTTCCCGCTTTCCAAGTTAATTTATCAGGATTTGCACCACCCAGGCAGGAATTGGAGTTAATCATATCAGGTAGGTGCGTTACCTCAGTAGCTTCATATTCCAATAGTTCTCATCTCCATTGTAGCGACCATAAATAGACTAAGACGTTCCAGAAGACATAAGGTGGGAGAAGTAATAAAATAAATACAGAATACGTACTAAACTGATAACTTAAAATACTAACTATATCTTATCACCCCCTCTCAATCTGTACATGGGCAATGTACGGATTGTAGATTACACTTTCTTCATACCAAGCGCTGATGATTATCTCTGGATAAGCATTCCCTGGAAGTTTTTTAGTCAGCACATCTGCCAGTTGATTCCCTGAAGCAACGTGTTGTATGCAGACCAGTCCTTCTTACAATTTTTGTCTTACAAAATGGCAGTCAACTTCTATGTGCTTCGTGCGCTCATGGAATACGGGATTCCTGGCGATGTATATTGCTAATGGCTATCTGATTTCAGAGCCATAGGTCTGATCTCCTCCACTCCCAGCTCGCTTAGCAAAGTGTTAGCCAACTGATTTCTGCAACTACTTGGTGCATCGCTCTATATTCGGATTTGCTGAGGAGAGTGCTACACAGCCCTGCTTCTTTGACTTCCAAGAGAGATGTGAACCTCCAAACTGAACAAAGTAGCCACTTGTTGATCTTCTGGTGTTTGGGCATGCTGCCCAGTCTGCATCACAAAAAGCCACAAGATTAAAATTCACGTTTCTGTTAAACATTAAACTAAACCAGAGTGCCTTTAATATATCGAATTGTATGCAAGGCTGCCTTAAGTGTATGTCTGTCGGTTTCTGCAAGAATTGACTCAATAATTGTACTGTAAAAACATAAGTCTGGCTTGTATGAGTAAGAAAACTTATTTTTCCGACCAGTCCTATAGACCATGGGATCCTGGAGCATGTTTCTTCCTCTTGTAGCAGTTTTGTGTGTAGCTCCAAAGGTCCAACTGCTGGTTTTGATTCGTCATCACTATATTATGCTACAAGGTCCTCTGCATATTTCTTTTGAACAACGACAATACCACCAGAAGTGTGGAAAAATTGTTCCCAAGAAGTGAGAGATCTGTCCTAGATCTTTTGTTCTAAACCTCTTGTCCAGATTTATTTTAATCTGTTCGATCATCTTGCTATCTTTACCAGTCAGCAAGATGTCGTCTGCATAGACGGCTAAGAAAACAGTTTTATCACCTTCTTTTCTAACAAACAAAGAGTAATCATTGAAGGACTGAACAAACCCTAGTTTTGTGAGGAATTGACTGAGCTTATCATGCCACTGCCTAAAGGCTTGTTTCAAGCCGTAGAGAGATTTCCTCAGCTTGCAAACAACTTCATTCCTCTTTTTTTGTAACCTAAAGGAAGCTGCATGTACACTTCTTCCTTGAGGTCACTATGAAGGAATGCGTTGTTAATATTAAGCTGACTTATTTTCCAACCCTTTCTTAACAACCACAGCTATGAGTGTTCTAATTGTGGTGAATTTAACAACTGGAGAGAAAGTTTCTTGGTAATTAATGTCGTACTTTTGGGTGTACCCCTTAACAACAAGGCGTGCCTTGCATCTTTCTAAGTTCTCATCTGCATTGTACTTATATTTAAAAACCCACCTACAGCCTATGGGTTTTTTGTTCTTGGGAAGGGTCACTACTTCCCAAGTGTTATTTCCCTCTAATGCTTCGAATTCACTTCCATAGCTTTCACCCATTTTGTCTTTGACAGCCTCTTCATAACTTAAGGGTTCCTTTTCCTTCTTAACATCTACTGTGTGAGCAGAATCATGTGTATTTATGCAACAGGCTAGGTCATTTCTGTTTTGGAGGTAAACTGTTTTTATGGGAACTAAGGATGAACAGATGCAGTTGCTGTCACTAGGGAGATAAGTTTCCTTATCAGAGGAACTTTGGTTTTCATGAGGCATGATGTTTCTGATAATTCTATCTCTAAGTATGGCTGTGAAATGATCTGGTGCTATGTTACAAGGCATGTTTGAAGTGGCTGTTTGTGTTATGTAATCCTCTAACTATCTAGGAGTTTCTCTAGCTCTTGTAGATCTCCTAAACTCAGGTTCTGGATTTTCTGAGGTGGCTGTCTCTTGCTGTTTAAACAGATTGCTCTCTAAATTAGGTGGCTCTAGTGTTTGTCAGGTTGTTCTCTTGTTTCAGGTTGTTCTCTCTCTAAATGAGGTGACTCTACTATTGTTTCTGGTTGTACTACTCTTTGGTAATCGTCTTGACTTTCTGGTGGTTCAGGAAAAAGGAGTGTGGGCTGCTAGTTTTCTAGAATCTCAAAAGGGTTATCACTACCCGTTGATAGATGTCCTATTTTCCTAAATGGGTAAACATTTTCGTAAAACCTGACATCTCTATTGATTAGGATCTTGTAGTTATCTAGTCAAATAGCTTAAAGCTTTTTTTGTTTACTGGATAACCTAGGAATATACACTTGAGTGAGTGCCATTGAGGCAAACTTATCATGGAGGGCATGGTTTATGTGTGCAAAGCATAAGCATCCGAAACATTTCAAGTTTTCAAGATCTGGTTTTTTACTATAAATAACTTCATAGGGAGATAAATTGAAGAGAGTGTCTAAGGGCATCCTATATATTAAGTAAACGGCAGTCAAAATACTTTCCCCCCAGAACTTGAGAGGTAAATTAGAGTGAAACATCAGAGATCTAGCTATTTCAAAGATGTGCCCGTGCTTTCTTTCCACCACCCCATTTTGTTGGGGTGTGTGGGCACAGGTCAGCTGATGGTGGATTCCCTTAGACCTCAAAATGCTAGCATTTAAATTGGAAGTTCCTAGTTTGTGGGCATTGTCAGATCTAATCGTTTAAATTTCACTTGCAAACTGTTTCTTTACCATGCAGAGAAAATCCAGAACAATATTGAAAGCTTGAGATTTGTAGTTCATAAGATGCACCCAGGTAGCCCTACTCTTATCTTCTACGAATGTAACACCCCTACCGTTAAACAAGCCATTATCTCCTAACCCGTCTCAATTACCAATAACAAGCAGTGGAATTCAAACTACAACTGGTGGGTGATACAATGTCGTTAGGCACCCACATGACTAACAAGGCCAAATCTAATTACAAATCTACTATCGGTCTGATGACTTGTATACCGAGTATTCAAACAATACTATTACATTACCTTTCATTCCTTATCCATATACAAACCTTCAATCAATACTATACCGAGTTTCTACAATCATCAAGTTTACCGATACAATTCGGTCTTACAAATCAACCTTTACAATATACAAATGCTCCTAATCAACTACCCATGTTCAACCGCCATCCCCGCCCTACACTCGAACGGTGTTCAGCTTCAAGTACTTGTAAAGTAAAAATGGTGCCCCTAAGGGCTCAGCAAATTGCTGGCATGAAATTCGCATACCCCGGGTGCTAACGGGGGTACGCCGACTACTTTGTCGAGAGCATGTGATTCATTTTAATTCAATCAACATGCAAGATAGCAATACATTATATATGTACACTAGCACAAGTATTCAACATTCAAACATGGAATTAGTTTACAGTACTTACTCTTAGGCCTTGAGGGTTTCTACCTCACTAATGCCTTAATCACTTATTCATTGTCTTACCCATTCTCTTGGGTTACTCTTACTCAAGCTCTCTTATACTCAATCTCAATTCAAGTTCTACAACTCCCGTTCTCAATTCTCAAACTAAATCCTCAAAGTTCTCAAACTTCAACTCTCAAATTCTCAAACTCAGTCTTAATTCTCAAATTCTCAAGGGGACATCTTTTTAGTCATTACCCATGACCTTCGGGCAGAGTCATACACAAGAATCACCACTAGGCTTTCAAATACAAGTCTTACTTCCTCGGTTTCGACCCTACTCTGGGTCTAGCATGGTGGGAAGGTTCGACTATCAAACGGAACTATACACTTAGCTCCTAAAATTCTCAAACGTCCGTATCTCTACCGGACTACTCAATTTCCCAAATACTCCTCTCTCGGAGTTATATTATAATCATAAAGATTAGCCTAGAAGTATCTCTCTCGATAACATATAATAGCTTAGGGAATTTTCTCAATGTTTAGTATTCTCAGATTTAAGGGTTTCCCCAACTTATCGAATACTTTTATGTTCGGGATATTTTCTCATATTAGTCGAATCTCATATTGTAGGTCGACTATTTTTCTAAGGGAGTTTGATGGTCCCTTATTATTCTTGTACTTCTCTCAAAAGTTCATATCTTGAACTATCATCAATCTTTTATTAGAGGTTTCATCATTTCTTTCCACTATTGATTATTTCATGGATTGTTCATTTCGGTTCTCTAACTGTTATCGGGACTTACTAACCCCGTGCAACTCTCTCACGTTCTAGTGAGTTCGTAAGTTTGCGTTATCGTTATTTTTAAACGATCGATAGTGTTGAGTGTTTCCACTTGTCTTTATTTGCGGAACGACTCTTTCTACGAGTCTCTAACCAATCAATACTCATCCACGAGTCGGTCAATAACGCTAGGTTAGACCGCACACTTATGCAAGGTTGGATAGTACACACAGCACGCAACAAGATATACAATCAAAGCAATAAACCATTTTCATGCTTTTATCTGGATTAAGCCGGCACACAAGCACACAAATCAGTGTAGCCACGTTAGCATACAGGGCATGAGAAAAACATACCTTACACCATGGGTTACTCTACCATGTCACCTTAATTCTTCGGGTTGTTCTCGAACCACTGATAACATTCAAGTGGTGTTATTAACATTAAGGCATTACGGTACGTAAATAATTACTACTCCCGTACTTACCCCGTTATCCCGTTATCTCGGTTTTGTTCATGTGCTCTAACTCACAACTTCCTCATTCACTTCTTAATCTTGTTGTTTTAACTTCTTAGGACATTTATATGTCACCAAACAACTCCTAAACAAAATCTAAAACCAATACCAATAAATCCCCCATCATTAGAACCCTTTAAAATACTCTCGGGAAATTCTGGAGGTGGTCCGGGACTTGGTCGTTACCCTAAGTCCCGGACCAATTAAGAATCAAACTTTCGGCACAAAAAATGGGGGTGGTCCGGGACCTTATACCCAGCCTATGTCCCGGACCAAGTGTTCATTCCAAATCTCGGCAATAATTTAGGTGTGGTCTGGGACTTTGTCCAAGGACCAAGTCCCGGACCCTGCTAAAAAACTGTCAAAACGTAATTTTCAATCCCATTTCAACCCCTACTTCACACCCAATCTTTCCTAATCCTTTCAAATGTTTTCCAACATATTTAACCACCTCAAAACATGCTCTAAACCTCCTCAAACCATTGATCAAATCGTTGCCTCAATTCTTGCTTAAATTCTACAATTTCACTTCTCACATTTTTGCAATTTGCACACTTGAGCATTTCTACTTTCTTAATAGTTTACAATCTTCTACCACCTTACCAAATCACGTATTGACGATCACCACACCTTCCTAGACATTTGCATTAACTATACCCAAGTTCAACTCTTATTTTCAAAGTTATGCACACTTACTCTTCTCTAGAAATTTCAAGATTTTTCTACTCATCTTTGCTACAGACTTTTGTCTCTCTCTAATCCATCCTCCATCTATCATTCCAAGGTTATTAATCAACTCTACTCAACCCCATAAACACCTAAGTCCTCCAATTCACCAAGTCACCTTAAACACTTAGTTTCTACTAAAATTTTGCCATAGTTTCCCCAAAAACCTAACATATACAAACTCATCAATTTTCACCTTAATCATTCCAAAACTAGCCACACCCATAAAGGGTTCTACCAGCACTCAAACTCAGTCAAAATTCATCAAACCAACAATATAAGCATAATCTCAAACCTCT
The DNA here is from genome assembly GCA_023374045.1 of Limonium bicolor. Taxonomy (NCBI): domain Eukaryota; kingdom Viridiplantae; phylum Streptophyta; class Magnoliopsida; order Caryophyllales; family Plumbaginaceae; genus Limonium; species Limonium bicolor. The sequence continues at coordinate 307,809,511 of CM041779.1, forward strand.
TGGCTCCAAGGCCCTTAATTCAAACCAAATTTCACAATTACACTAAACATCTACCAAACACATTTCCTGTTTAGATTTCAATTCATGTTTTGGGTTCATTTTATTTAACCCATCCCAAATTCTAAGGCAATCAAAATAAATATTAAGGTAAGCATTTAACCTTAATCTTCCAAGTGCCTTTTCTATTCTCCTCTTCATCCCATTTTCGGTCATATGGGCAATGGGATTGTCAAATTCCATCCCAACACCCAAGGAACACAAAATGAATATATTTAAAATCCTAAACCCCTGGAATAACTCTAATTCAATGAAAGAGCTTAAAACACCATAAGTTAGGGTTTTACCTTTGGAGTTCCAAGAGGGGTTTTAAATCTTGAATCAAGAGGAGGGTTCCTCCACCATTGGAGAGTTGAACTAATGCTCAAATCAAGAAAGAAAACAAGGCATTACAAAGGGGAAAAAATCGGTCAAGACAAACAAGGAAGGAGAGATGAATTTTTCTTGGATATTTTTACCTTGAATGAAAGAGGAGACTCCAAGCTTCAAGAATATGTAGTTTTCTCTTCAAATGGGATATACCCATGGAGATGAACTTCACCATTTTTGGATTTTGAAAAGAGAGGAATGTAGAGCTTGGTGAGAGGAGCAAGAATATGTGATTTATTTTTCATTTGGAGCTTTAATGAAGCTTGGGCAAGCATGGAAAGCTTGAGTAGCCATGGGAGGCTGCTTGGAATCGCAAGGAAGGAGAAGAAGAGGGGAGGATATGGTAGAGAGAGGAGGAGGGCTCAGCTGGGAAGGAAAAGAAATTAAAGAGAGAGAGAGAGAGGGGTAAGGTGTTTTATGCACTTTTTGCCTTTTGCTTTTTACTTTATTTGCTTTTTCTTTTTGACTTATTAACTAATAAGCTAGTCAAGTGTGAGAGGGATAGTGTTATACACTCATAAAAACCGGCCCCGTTAATTAAGCTGGGGGCGTTTTTCATCTTTTACAGAAAACGCTCGTTAATTTACCCAGTTTTAGCACTATTCGCTAACCGGGCCCGTTTTCTGGATTTTTCTCGTTTCTTTAATTTTAATGGTTCTTAAGCTTCCATTACTGTTTAATTAATTATTTGATTGACTATAGTTTTTACGGGTCCATTTGACCACTCAAAGTCACGTTTTTGGGTTTTCTCGAAAAACATGCTCTAAAGCTTTATTAGCATTTTTAATCCATTTTATGGATCCGTTTTCTTCGAGAATTGTTCCCGTATATCAATTAGGCATTATTAAGCCTTGGAAATCCATATAAGTCCCTTGTCGAGTTCATATTCCTCCTATGGTCACGTAACACTCATTTTTACGTTTTTTCACTTTTTAAGCGTTTTCTCTTTTTCTTTGGCTTTATTTTCTTCACCAAAATTCTTTAGGCACTAATAGCCCTCAAATGCCATATTAGAATTATTTAATCACCATTTTTAAGTTCGGGGTATTTCAATCTACCCCCTTAAAGAACTTTGCCCTCAAAGTTGGTGAATCTAATATTGTTACTCACATAGGTACTCTATGCTAAGGTTATAACATCTATATAACCTCACAGACCCCAAGGTCTGACTCAATGTATACCACACATCCAAACAACATATCACTGCATGTATAGCAATCAAAAATATCCTTTGTCAACATCTCCATGGGGGTCCATCCGAAGACAATTAGGCACTCAGTCCTCCCCCATATCAAGTGATCCCTCAGGTACCGGTCACGTTTGAACACTTACGCTCTCTCATTCACGGCCAGCATGACTTTGGGCACTTACGCTCTCTGGCCCTACGGTCCTTTGGTTCTGATCAAATTCATTTGTACATCTAGAGATCCTCAGACACTCTGGTACTCTCCCAACATAGGACTACTCATATCCTGATGCCCTTGGAAAAATACAAAACACACACTACAAACATCCTACCGGTCACTTAGTACCGTTGCTCGTCTGTTGTAGTGGTTTCAAAACTAATCATCACTCTCACCGGCTCACACACTAGCCTTACTTCCCCGGTTTCGACCCGATACCGGGTCTAGCATGGTGGGAAGGTTCAGCTAGCACCCGTAGGAGCGGTTTCAAAACCGGTTCATTCTCAATTTGAAGAAAATCATTTGTGCCAAAATCAGTTTGGAAATTCATTTTGAAAGCTCAATACAGCTCCAAATTCCAATTTGTGATAATTACACCTATTACTAGCGTTATTACTCGTGACCACTTATAGGGAGCTTCAAGAGTCATTCAACCCCAATGTGATCAGCATCGGTGTTGAACTATCCTTCCACCCCAATTTGTGTCCGGTTCCCTTGATCGCTAGCAAATCAAGTTCCACCTCCCACCTTAATTCACACAATCAAATAGTCAATCATTATTTTATTTTCTATCTTCTTAATCTTTCTAGTCATAATCCCCATCAATACCTTCTCAGTTTCTAGAATTCCTTTACTCACTCACTAATCAACTCATCAATTATTACTCAATTTATCTTCATTACCATACCTAAGAAATTCAAAACATAACTCCAATTAATTCTCTATCCTCCAATCATTCATCATTCAAATCAAATCAAATCAAATCACCTAGGGGACTCAATTCCCACTAGGTTCAACATCGGTTTCATACCGATTTATACTCATCAAATACCCAGTCTCATCTCAAATCAAATACTATGTCTAATCTCAAATAGACATATACCATCGGGGTTCTCGTTCCCCTGGAGTTTCTCTACTCTTTCCACTTGTAATCTCACAAATAACCACAATTACACTATGAATGGATACATATGTTTATGTAACATAAGTACCAATCATCAAAACAAATTCTTTTACGCTATGCGCATTGTAGTTTATGCACTTATCGCGTAGAACATACATTTCGCGATTTTCTCTCTACCCCCCTTAAAAAGGGATTACGCCCACGTAATCTTCCATGTGTCAAAATTGGACATTGGTCTAAGGCGTTCAGCCGTCATGGAGTGGTTCAGCTTCCGTGCGGTCTATTATACAATGTTCTTTGGTCAATGGGTCTTAACCAATTTACTGGTTTAGTCCCTGCACCAAGAATTATCATTGGAGTCTGTTTAACTCTTAACCGGGTTTGGTTCTAGCCTAAGAGGCTTCAAGGCATTGACAATTAGCCATTCGCTCTTATTCATTAGGTATGTTTCACCTTAGAATTCTGGGCCCACTAGCTTCTGCTGCGTGACCCTGATAACTTAGGGTTTTATTCGCCCTTCTCGTTATCCTTAATGTGTTACACATCATCTCATTATCCCTTTTATGTTGGGTATATGGTTTTTCAATCAAACGTGGTATTCCTTTACCGTACACAAACTCGATTAGTTTCAGATTTTCTATCCAGTTCTTTGGAAATCTATTGTACATACTGTGCGTACTCCCGTGATTATTCATTGGGTTCCTCCGACTTATTGTTGGTTGAGGTTGGGCCACTACTTAGTTGTAGTGCTTCCTATGTTGTTAGTGGCTTCTGAATTATGCCTACTTATCTGATTCTATACAAGTGTTCTTTACTTGTATGACCTTTCATTTTCTATGCATCAGTCTTCTAAATGTTTATGGGTTTCCTCCTGCTTTTATTCTGGTGGAATTAACTTCTTGTGATTGTTGGTGTGTTCCACACCCTTCGTGCTTCTTTAGCCTTAGGCCGCACGGTTTGTTTCTATGTTTTCGCTTAACTGGCTTGTGCCACGTTCATTGTGGTGTTACAACACTTCCGTATCCAATACGGTTGATTATTCATCAATTGGGTACTTGCTTCTCAATTTGATTCGTCAAGGATTTGCTTCCAGTTCCTTATGCAACTGCAATAGGAATGAGCATTGCCTCCTCTATGAGGTCTCTCATCATATGGTACAGACTTCTAGCTTATTGTCGGGTCTGTCTACCATCTCTTATTAATATCCCTATATTATTGTGTGATTATTTAGATACATTGGTCGGTTGCTGCGCACCATGTCTGTATTTATCTTCAACATTGGATTCCATGGCATCCGCTGTTACCTTAACTTCTGCTCATGTATTCCTACCATTTATATAACGGTTCGCCATTTACTTGGTTGGTTATAGAATATTCTATTCTTTCTGCTTCTGAGCTCTTGAGAGTTCTTGACTTTACACTTCACGTTATACACATACAATGTTTCTTTTAAACCGATTACTCCTCGGTTTTTGACAATTGTCATCAAAGCTTATTCCCACATTACTTGGCACTAATTGTATACTCAAGCTTCACTACATTAGTAGTTCTGAAGGAGATGTATTTTCAGACATTCACTGATGGCATTCTCTTTTTAGAATCTATGTGTTCACCGCTCTCGAGGTCTCACATTAACAAGGGGTATCCTTGCCCGTTGGTTACTGTAACACCCCTACAACGCCCCTACCAACTACTGAAATCGCAGCGGAAATAACCAACCAAACAATAACTAAACGCTTTGGTGTTACAACGCCGTTAACCACCCACGTGGTTAACTAGGCAGAATAAACACAAGTGTATCGGTCTGATGATCAGACTCCCGAGCATAGATCCTAACATCCACATAAATATATAACCAACAATACCGAGTATTTAATTTACATCACAACTACCAACTGTAAACATCCACCACTGTTTAACAAACGGTACCAAAATGTAATGCCTTGGGAGCACAGGCGCATCCCGGGCTCAATAACAAAAATAACCAAAAGTACATCAACGACCTAGGATCTAGAGCCACTCCGCTTCTTCGATCCTCATCCTGCAGTAAAATATGGAGCCCCCGAGGGGGTCAGCAACCTTTGCTGGTATGGTTAACGCGCAGCCCATCGGCTACCGGGATACGCGCAACCAATTGTCATGATAACATGGCATTCCTTTTAAACATCCAACATATATACACCATAGCATAGCAAGGGAAATTGCATAGCACCACAACAATATATAACACCATCAAACCGGTTCACACAAGGAACCTTCCACCATAGTTAGTATACATAGTGAGCCTAGAGATTAATGTCAATCTCATGCTAAGCTCGTTACCAACCTCGTTACCGTCCAGTTATATCGAACGGTTAACCTTTACCCAAGGTGTGTCGGATATAGTAATCCCAAGCACACCGAAATAACATTTGTATGCCCCTGTGGCCCGACGTGAGTCAGTAAACTAGCTTTGGATAAGCTAAGGGAAGGTTGAAACCAAATTGGAATACAACCTATACATACACCAAGAGAGCCGAACCGGATATGACATCGACTCCCGTCCTCACACGCGTGGCCGGAACATACCTGACTCCTCACTCCCCCGATTAGCACTTGTTAGTGATCACACAAATATTGTTAAGTCACACACAAGCAAGTGTTTAGGTCTTGTTAGACACACCAAGGAAAGGGAGTCACAATAATACAACATTATAATATATAACAACCGTAAACTCTTTTCATGCCTTAATCTTATAAGGTCGTAACACACAGAAAAGCAAACAACACCCAAGCCGGTGTAAACCGGTAGACAACAGACTGCAAGAAAACCATACCTTGGTCCTTGCCTCGATTGATTTCCTCGTAGGTCACTCCTATACATAGTTAATAACGTCGGTTAATTATTTATTTAACTTCAGACTTACTAAGTATTAACATGGTTGTATGACATGTTTTTAATGTCTAACTTACCCTAGGTTACCTTCATTATACCCCCCCTAGGGTTAACTACAAGTCACATTCCTTTCTGTTTTTTTTTTACAAGTTTTGGTCCGACCGACCTTACCGACCGAACTTACCCAAGTTCGGTCGATTCCAGAACACATTTCCGTCAAAATTTTCTACTTCGACCAACCTTGTAAGTTCGGTCGCATGTTCGGTCTATTCTCGAGAGTTTCTTCCCTTTGAAAATTTAGCCCGACCGAACTTGCCAAGTCCGGTCCCATGTTCGGTCGATTCCAGTAACTCAATCCGTATACAAAATACAAGCCCGACCGACCTTGCAAGTCCGGTCCCCAAGGTCGGTCCATTCCAGAAGCCAATTCTCGCAGGGTAAACTGGGCTCGACCGAACTTGCAAGTTCGGTCGCAAGTTCGGTCTGCTCCAGACCCTTGTTTTCCTTTTCTCATTCAACTCCAAACTTCACCCCATATCCTAGTACATCTAACCTCATTTGAGCACTTCATACACACCTTAAGATATCCTTAAACACTCATAAAACTCATTTTATAATTCCTTAAACCTTTACTCATTTCTTCTCAAAATTCCTAACACTTATGCTATTCCCTCCTTAGTTTTTCAAGTGGTGTTTCATACCTATGATAACTACTATCCCAAAAATGCTTTCTTCTCATTTTAACATCACCTTTCAAACATCATTTCTTACCATCAACTCCTTATGTCATTTCTTGAAATCCTTTTTCAAGTTCACCCTTTCTCCTTATTTTACCAAAGTTTGCCTAAGTCTTTACCTAAGTCCAAAATGACTTTGGTACATACTAAAACCTCAAGATCATGCCTAAGTCCTTATTACACTCTAGAACACTCCTAGTTCATCAAAAATTCCTTTAAAACATCTTGAACTCCTTATGCATTTCCTAAATTTCGACATAGGTTCTCCTAGCATTTTGTTACACCAAAGCACATTGTTTTCACCTTTAAACACCCAAGAACACTAAGAACACTCTCATACACAAAACTTCACTCAATCTCACTACATTATAATATAATGCATAACTTTAAATTGCATGGCACTTAGGCCCTTAAAATGCATGGCTCTTAGGCCCTTAAAGTGCTTAAATCATAAACACTGAATTTCCACAATATATATGCCTTTGACCTGCAAATACATACCAAGACATATGTTCTTTTACTAGTCTCCTTGAGAACATTTCACTAGGTCATTCACCTTTTGCTCTTTAGGTAGTTTTAACAAGCATTATAAGCTCATTTCTCCTAAGGCATTAAAACAACATTAGGTTAGTATATTTACCTCTTTTCCAAACCACTTCTTTCTTGTTTCCTTATAAAACCGGTAAGGTATTTGATTCCTTATCAAGTTCTAAACAATATACAAACATTATAATGAGTATTCAAGCTATAAGATTCATCTCATTGTAAACCCTAATTTTACATTGTTTCAAAAACATTAATGTAGTTGTTTTACCTTGATCTTTGAAGAGAGTTTGAATATATAACAAGAGAGGACTCCACCTAGTCCATGAAGAGTTGGAATGAAGCTAGAACAAAGTCACACAAAGAGCTCCATCAATGTACATTTTCGGTCAAGGCAAAACATGAAGGAAATGTAGTTTTTATTTGAGATTCCTTACCTAGAAACAAAGGAGAGTAATAATATGTAAAAATACAAGCTCAAGCTCCTTCAATGGTGGAAATCCATGGCACCGAAATGGGGCTCTTGAAGTTTTGAGAAGATAGGAATGAAGAGCTTGATGAGAGGAAGAGATTGGTGGTGTT